>JASAND010014227.1:0-80850 GCA_030248195.1 Trissonchulus latispiculum
ACATATGTTAAACCAACATGATGCTGACTTTGATAACGAAACTACGGTGCATAGAGCGTGAAAGTTTAATGACTCTATTTCTTTGACGATAAAGAAGGTATACATAGGATTAAAAACGGATGAGTGGATTAAAGTTTTAATCGCTGTTTAGTCCATACCGGAATAAACGGATTTCATTAAATTGTGTTATCTAATCCAGCGGTTAAATTAATCAATTTTAACCGGCTTAATCAGATAGTTGTTAGAAACTTCAATCTGCGCATCACCCGAATGTTACAAAGTGTAATACAAGAAACTGGCCCCATTGGGCTGATTAAAAAGTCGCCAGGAGTCGCTAGGCCTAATCAATATAGTGAAGGACAACGTCTTCTGTTTTTTATTTATTCATAATAATGTAATTTATATTGAGAACAGAATAGGGATATATTAAGGTATCTTAGGTTCACTGTAAAAACAGTGTTAAATGTCATTTTTAACTGTTCACTCGCTGTATTCTAATTTAGCTCATTTAATTGCAGTCGCCAATAGAGCCAAAGTTTGGTACATACACTAGCACTACTGGATGTTTGATTATTTTTAATCTGCCGTTCTTTGCCCAACATAATTTTCTGCATTTTTAGTTATTTTTATAGCGTTTTTTAGTGCCAGTGACTGTAATTTTTTAATTTTATTTTTCTTTAGCCAAAGAAATCCTGGCAAAGTTTAAGCTTAGCCCAGATGACTATGAGGTAATCGAAATAGAGGATAATCCTGACTGCAATGATATACAAGATTATCTGAAGAAGATTACTGGACAGCGTAGTGTAGGTATTACGTGTATATAGAGCAAACTTAAGGCCATAAACGTCATAAACTGGAGCCATACTGGTAATATCGCCAACTAGAATTGACATTTTTCAGAACTTGACCTTTTTATTCTATGGTCTGCTAAACGATTTCAGACAGTGTCACAATGTCTAAAGAAAGGTTTATCCCAAGACTCGTCGGTCGCAGATCACCAAAGGTTGAAGTCAGGATTGAAAGATGTGAAGAAGAAAAGTGTCCAGAAGTCAGGGCAGGGAGGAATCGAACCTAAGGCTGCGTTATCGATGGAGTAACCCACTCTGCAAACCCCACACGACTATTGAAACTGGTTTAGATTGACTTTTACTGTTTTCGAGCTTTCGCTGATTTTGACACATATTGAACAGATTACATACATCGATGAGATGGATTTGACGGACAGAAGGGGGCGCTTATCGACTTAACCAGAAACTTTGGCCCTGACAGAGTATGAGATGATCTCACAGTCTTGAACGCTCATGGACGCCCGTCAACCTGTAACATGCCGTTTTAGGAACTGTCTCAAATTTCAAGACTAAATAAATCGAATTTTTCAGCTAAAATGCGTTTGCGAAATCATATATACGCTTAATCTTTTGACTTGACTAAAAACTGAAAAACGTCATAACGTTGCTTCCTTTTTAAGTTTTTCACACTGCTGTGTGCAACAGCTTCAACTTTTTTAGTCTAGTTTTTGATGTAAACAAAGAATAGAAAAGTCTGACTGGCAGACAAAATAAATGCATAAGAAAACGTATATCAGCTGCTAAACGAAACGTTTCAATAAATCGTATTATACAACTCTTTTGCACTTTTCCTATGTAAAGACTGTGCATATAAATCAGATAATGCACAGTGCAGCGTGCGTATAACTGAGTTATACGCACGCTGCACGCTGGGAAGCCGGTCCCTAATCTAAATTGCTGTAGCATACAGTTGCCTGCATGCTACAGCAGTGTGTACAGCAGAGCTCCAACCTAGACAGCTCTGCTGCACACCAAAAAGTAGGCCTCCCAGCCACGGCAAGCAATAATGTTGCTGCCACTTCATGTTGAAATTTGTCTAAACTTAGCTGTCAGCTGCAACATAAATGAGTAAGGTTTCATGAATTAAGGAGAGGTTGAATCGTTGTATAAGTACTTTACAACACACCTTAGCGTTGTTGGTTTACATTCATTAGCGAGAATTGCTTTAGCGAGAATTGCTTCAGTGAGAATTGCTTTAGTGAGAATTGCTTCAGCGAGAAAACTCAAATTTGTGGTTTTGCTTTAGTGAGAAACTGCTTTAGAGAGAATTGCTTTAGTGAGAAAAGATTCCGCTTATGAAATCTATGAAGATTAAGATTTAAACTTTGTTTTGGATTAGATACTAGCATACACATGTACACACTATCTGATGGAATACAATGTGCATAGAATACAATGTGCATTAATAAACTAAGTAATTATTGAAATATATAAATAATAAATAAATGAAAACTGCTTTCACAGATAAAAGTCTTAAATTAGTAGGGAAGCAAAACTTTAATTTTTAAAGATTGTTCGTTTAAACTTTACGCTTAAGATAATGCATTTAGCCACGTCTTATTTTGTGTTTTACTGTTTTACTGCGTTTTCACTTCACACATTATATTGGAAAACGCACTTAAAATAAAATAAATTTTAGTTCTTCTGAAGCAAACCTTAAAGAAAGTGTTTAGCTATATTCAATGTCTGCAAAGTCAGAATAAAATTGTTAAACTAACTGAGAGCCTTGACGTTTCCCAATTTTCATAAAAATTTTACTGAATAAATAATAAATTTAATAAATAAACAACAACAATAAATAACTAAATAAATTTTTGTTGGCTTTTATCTCTAATAGGATCACAATTTGTAACCTCATTAGAGTGCGAAAAACAAAGACTATTCTGAGAAAAACACCACTGAATAACACATGTCAGACTTTTAACAAGACCTGGTGCTGACGTGAAAAGTTAGTGGAAAAGGTCAATTCTGCAGTGCCCTATTCAGCACGGAAGCTAAAACCAAATTTAGAATTGTCCTGAAGATAAGAGACTGCTAACACTATCATCCAATAGTTCTTGAGTTATGAGGTATGTTGTTGTTAACATATTATTAGGGCCAGGGGTTCCATTTTTGGTAACTTTTTCTAGTTTCTCAGATCTCGCAGATTTTTATATGTTTTATGGTCCAAACGGTCCCAATGAAACGAGTTAAATACTAACGAGTAGATGAAATGAAAGTGGAAGTTTTATGGTTGTTGAGTAATTTTACCTCTAAGTTGAGGTTGCATGTGTTACAACTTAGGAAATGCAAAGAGTACGCATATCATTTATATCATACTTTCGCTATGTTACCGGACTCTGATCTATAATATTTAACCAAAATTTTGATTGAGTTCTTTAAAATTCTTCAATTAAACTTTGACTATTAAAATTTGCTGTCTGTTGAATTTGGTACCAAAGTTTAATACATCAACATTAACAATTTATAAAGTCGAATCAAAATTCTGATTTCTAAAGATAGCGATCCGGAAATATGGCAAAAATATACATATAGCCATTGGTGAGACTTCTCCGGCGCAAGTGAAAAAGCGACACCTTTTCGCATTTCCAATGTTTTAACGTTTCCAACTCGACAACCATAAGACTTCCGACTTTCATTTCAATAACGTGTTTAAAATATACCGTTCTTACAATAGAATATATAAAAATCAGCGAGATCGAAGAAGCTAGAAAAATCTGAAAAAGTTAAACCCCTCCCTTAAGTTGAATTTTTGAGATTAGCAGGCCTGCCGGGGCATTCAAAACGTTTGGCTGTGCGAATCTATGTATCCTGCATCGATTGGTATAATCTGTATCTCTTTCAATCGGATTTTTCTAGTTAAATTTTAAACAAATTTTGTGCAACTGGCTGATTTTGTCGCGTTTCTTTTGGTAACTTTTCCATATCCCATAATCATTTTTTCGAATTGATATTGTTGACTTTTGTTTTGATTTACATCATTGCAATTTTAAACACAATTACAAAATTATACTATTAAATTGGTAATAATACTTATAGCATGTAATTCATACAAAAATAATTTATTCGGTTATTACAAATTGCAAGCGGTCAACTTGTCGAAATAATTTTCGAAAATAAATAAATAAATCGAAAATTGCCGTGTTTATGATGCTTAGCAAACTCTCTAAACAATTCTCGCTGAAGCAATTCTCTCTAAAGCAATTTCTCTCTAAAGCAAAATTTGAATTTTGGACTTTCTCACTTAAGCCAACTTTTGAAATAACGAACGCGCATTTTCTCACTAAAGCAATTCTCACTAAAGCAATTCTCGCTAATGAATGCACACGGCGTTGTTCACTAATTTCTACTGCGTACGTCGTATGGGAAGCCCTCGTGCGTGGCACTCGTGCGCTTCGCGCACTCGTGCCCCACACTCGGAGCTTCCCACACGGCGTGCGTATAAATCAGTGAATGCACGCTAAGGTGTGCTATAAAGTATACTTATTTGATTTTCAATTTGAGTCAGTTCCTTAGCTGTTTAAAATCCTCTTGTAGCAGGTTCGCGCTCACAAACGCATGCAGACGCGTCTACTCGCTGCAGAAACTACGAAATCACCATTACCCTTATATCAAGGGTACATAAAAATAAGCGAAAGAATCTCCTAACACTATTATGTAAGTACCTATGCTTGATGCGATAACTCGGGATCCCCCCGTAACTTCGGGGGGGGGGGGTAATCTAATGAAAGTTATATTTAATTAATAAAAATAACTATTAAGTTATATACCGTAAGCCTTAGGTTAATTAGCGAAACAGCGTGAATACTTAGTGCAAAATGGGACCCCCTCCGAAAGTTGTGGTGGATCCCGAGTTAAGCATCGACCAGAGATGAAACCGGGTCACCGGGTCACCGGGTCAGTTCGGGTCACTAAGTGGACCGGGTCACCGGGTCAGGAGCTCTGACCCGGTATTTTTGATTGGAGGAATTTTTTTGCTGTTATAGGATATATATTTTTCAAAGTTTTACCAATTTTTGCCAACTGAAAACTTCGATAATTACTCAATAACTAGCAATAGAAATATTCTTAACTTAATCGTGTACTTTTTTAAATGCTTGTCGCTGTAGTAGTGTCCTCATAATATTTGTAATGTCCTGTCAAGCTTAGATCTAGGTTTGAAACTACAATGATTGCGTTGAATCTTAAATAGAAAATGAAAACTATTACAAGGGCCCTGAGAGTCTGAAATCTTTATTTTAAAATCTGAAATTCTTCAGGCTCCATCTACTTACTGTAAGTGAATTATCGCTGCTGCTATTATGTTTGGAGGGAGGGGGTCAAACTGTGGTTTTCAAATCTCGGTAAGAAGGAAAATCTCAGCAGAACAAGGTTTACAGATTCTGAGTTTTACTTTGCATTTTTTGCAATTGTTGCGGCTTGCTACATATCTTCAGGAACCAATTGTGATTGATTTTATTTCATATTCTCTGAATCCTCGCAAACGAAACAAGAAGACCCCTAAAAGGTGTGTGGTTCTGCGACTGAGCACGAGAATATATATGGAATGTATAAATTGCAAATGCAACAGTAATGCGAGATTTCGAAAGTGTTGTTGCCCGGCCTGCGTCCGGCCGGAAAAGCCATTTCATTCCTCCAGCCGGCTATTGAACGGCCGGCTAACGACTTTTGTGGCTTACTACAATTTCCTCAACGTATCGACTTTATCATCCCGATACATTTTCATATGCTCATTTCCTGTTCTGGAACCCACGAGGCAGCCAGCCAGTCATTTTTGTTCTTAGATTCGTCAGCCGGGCCTCTGTCGACCGTGTTTTCAAAACGATTGCTGGTCAATAATACTGCCAATGTCTTTCTACGGGACAGGAAATTTTTAATTTTTAAGTTTTAAGGATCACAGACTCAGTCGTATCGTCGTCGTGCCGTGATAGAGTGCTCGGGTTTGTAGCTTATATCGGAAAATTATTAAAGTGTGCCGCAAGCGGTTCAAAATGTTGTAACATTTTCCTTTTTATTGAGTGCATCTAGCTTATAAGCTGGGTTCTGGCTAATAAAACATAACGATTAAACTAAAATATCCTGCGACGTTTAAAAACGGTTATGATTAGATTCAGAATCCAGCACTGCAACCGGTCAGGTCAGAAGCTAAAAGTGAACTATTTTCAGTTTTCTGAAGCCTAATTTGCATATGCGCTAAAAGCCTCCAAATGTTTTCTTATTTCATAATTGAAGGGGGGGGGGCAATGAAATGAAGACATCAGCAATACTTTATTAAACAAAATTTATTACAATTATTTGCTTGAAGTGGGGGTACTGAATGGAATATTTACAATATCCAAAAAGTTGACAGCCCCTAACCAAAGCAGCACTCAACTAAAACAATGGAAAAGTAACTTGTCAATTATGTATATCGCCCCCTCCGGGTAAAAAAGGGAGCGCGATAGTATACGAGAGCAATGTTGAAGATACCCGTGATTGAGCAGAAAAGCCCTCCCGTAATGCTAATCATATCTATGTTCCGTGTAAGTAGTTCTGCCTCCAGGCAGAACAAAAATATTTCCAAAGAATTTGGAAACATCAATCATACAACTAAATCATGTTAAACCCTATGATTAGAATTAGATGATGTTATGACATTGGCAAAGTATTTTGTTTGTTCCAATTTGTTTGATTGAAAAAGCTATGTAGTTTACTTCACATTATTGAGTGCAAAATCATGCAAATCGTTTTGATTTTTCCCGCTTACAATATATACTTTCCAATGCTACTACTTTAAGGAAAGCAAAACCTTTGCCCAACTTGATATTTTAGTCGTCAAAAATGTCTAAAATGGTAAAAAACACTCACCTAACCCCAATAAAGTATTTTTAATTTTTTGCAGGCTTAAACCTGAATTTTCAAAAATACCGGGTCACCGGGTCAGGGGTCGACCGGGTCACCGGGTCAGTAAATAGTGACCCGGTTTCATCTCTGGCTTCGACCATGCCAATTTCCTGTGATTGTTGTAGTATTTGTAATTCGAAAAGTAATCTGATTTTAGGTTCCACGGGTCTTCATTGGCGGCAAATGTATCGGTGGCGGTGACGAAACGGCTGCACTTCAGCGAAGCGGTAAACTGGAATCTATGTTGAAGGAAGCCAAAGCTTTAAATTAAACATGATCACCTTTTTTCTCAACTATCTAGTTATTTTTGTGCCGTATTTTTCACACTGATCGTCTGTCATTGTCAGTTGTGCAATTTATTAAAGCCTGTTTCAGTGTTAATATGTCAGTTGTGCAATTTATTAAAGCCTGTTTCAGTGTTAATAACTTGTGTCACTCTGGGTCAGACCTTTTCACAAATTTCACAAACAGACCTATGTACTCGCTATTAAGCCTGTCTAGTGCTGCTCTCCGCAGTCCATATCATAAGCGGACAAGAAGCGGAGAAGCAAAGATCACGGATAGAAATCATGATCCCCATGCCAAATCGGCGTACGGTAATAGGCCAAATCCAGCTGCAGTAGATTAGCCGCTGTCAAATCCAGGACAATGTGTCTTGTATCTTGTACCCGACGGACGCTGCCGGCGCATGCCTCGGTTTGACTAGGATGGCTGAAACCTTATACGCTTGAAAGGCTAATGGAGAAAAACTAGGAAGGGCAGTTCTAGTTCTAGTTCTGGCAGTTCTAGAAAACTGCAGAAAGTGGACGGAGGGGTGAGCAAACATCGGATAAAATAGGAGTGAAATATCCGCTGGTTAAATGAATTTATCTGGAAAGTGCAAATTAAGAGTTATTTTTCGAACCATAGATTACCGCTGGGTTTGACTGCAGCAACCTATGCACATAAGCAATAAGCTTTAATAAACCTGCTAATTTTTGCTAAACAAAATATGATCCCGATAGAAACATAAAACCTTTTTCACCCTCCATGCCGCTGCTGCTCCAAATCAGGCCGATCTCATTAGAAAAAAATAGAAGTATATACTTCTGTTTAGATGAGGTCTTTGTTTCAAAAGATTTGTCCTCCTAATCAGGCGGTAATCAGACCTTCCTTCGGAACTTAGTATCCTCCAATTACTCCATCAGCACAGAAGCTTTAGTCTGCAAACTCCCCACCATAAATGAGGACCAAGCTTAAGGGGGGTCTACTATGAAAAATTTTATGGTCACGGATTCTGCTCATTTCATACACAATGTACTGCACATAGAGTTTTAAGTTTTGAGTAGTTTTGTTCAGTACTTAATGAGTAACCATTGCATGCAATTTGAAAATGAGTGGAAACGACGGTGTCGCAGCATAAAGGCAATTTACACCTGAATATCCTTGAGTATGGACCTTCATTCGGTTGGATAACTGATGTAAAGAATTTTGGGTAGCTTTTAGTGGGGAAAGTCTACTTTATGGCTTTGCTTAGTGATTTTTAGGGAGTAGCACCGGCGCTGGAACGCCTTGCTTGACCACCATAATCATTTAACGACGGATAACCTGAATCTGGCGCATTTGCGGGTTATGGTCCAAGAAGAAAAAATGTTCCCGACAATGAGAGCTTTCGATTGATTTAAAATTTAACATATTTCGAAAAATTTGAAAAATCTTTTTCAGATTATGGTTGTCAGACCCGCATATTTGACCACAGGGGGTACTAACCTGCAACATTTGTACCCAAGCTTGACCTAAAGTCGTTAATAATGGTGCGCACAAAGATAACCTAAGATTTTGTAGGTCTATGTTGCCATTTAGCTCTATGTTAATTGCCAAAAAATGCGAATTTCCGAAATTTTGCTAAAAACTCAGATTTCTGTGCCAGGGAAACCTCTGTTTCGGTTTCCAATGTATGTAACACATGACGACCTACACTTTGAGCTGAAATTAGCTTACACCTACAAAGATCTACTTGTCAAAGTTTTGCTAAAATCGAGCAAAACGGCAATTTTTGGCGAATTTTTCAAAATAAAATTTCATAGCGAAAGCTAGAGCAAAATGGCTTACAGCACTGGAAAGAGCATGTCGTCAGCTTAGCAGCGATGTGCGGCTTAAGCTCTTAGGCCTTATTTCTTTAAAGATTAAACGGATTAGATTAAAATTAATCCGCATTAAAGAAATAGCACTGCGGATTAAACGGATTAAAATTTAATCCAACGAGTTAAACTAGTTAAACGGATTAAATCTAATCCTATTTCTTTAATGCATCTAGGATTAAAATTTTAATCTAATCCTGTTTCTTTATTCACACTTCGGATTAAAAAATGGAAGAGTTAATTTTAATCCGACCTGCTTAATCGCTGTTTCTTTAAAGATTAATTTTAATCCGTTTAATCCGTTGCCTGCATTTTCAACTAGTTTTTAATCCTCGTGCAACTACGCGGATTAAACGAACTAAAATTTGGCGGATTAAAATTTTTAATCGCTGTTTCTTTAATGGCGGATTAAATGGATTAAAATCAACTCGTTTAATCCGCGGATTAAAAATGGTCGGATTAAACGAGTTAATTTTAATCCGTTTAATCCAGCATTAAAGAAATAGCAATTAAAATTTTAATCCGGCTGATTTTTAATCCGTTTAATCCGACGACTTTAATCTTTAAAGGAATAGACCCTAAGTTTCTTTCAGTCGTCAGCAGTAGGCTGCTGAAGTTGATCAATTTTGCTTAGGGGGGACCTCCTTGATATGATCCAAAAACGGAATAAACGTTTTGTCGTCTTTCTTGAATAATGAATTTTAAAAAATGAATAAACCAAGTTTATCTTTTTGTAATAGTGGCTGCATCCCAGCAAGTAGCTGATGGTCAGAATCGGAAGTGATTAATCTCTAATTTCCCCCTTTTAGTAAATAGTTTCTTCAGCAATCAGCAGCCCTTCATCTTTTCAGTAAAAACTTGCATTGGTGGTTCAGTGCCTCAGCAATATTTAGTGAGCAACCACCCTTTCCCTGAACTTTCTCTAGGGGTGCAGGTCTAACTATTGCAAATTAACAGGTTGCTCTTGTAAAAACTGCAAATTGGGTTAAAATATAAAATCAGGGGAAAGCACAAAATCTCCGGTGGGGATTAACACTGACAACAAAATTCAGGGATTAACACTGAGAACAAAATTCAAACAGAAAGTCTTCAAAAAAATTGATGCAGCTTTCGCTATCCTACGTAGCTGTCAAATTTCAGATGTAAGGGGATTAACATTTAATACTATTGCCTAACAGCAAGAGTCCATGATTTTCTTCAATATATTAGCATTGCGTAACGGTGCTCCGACCACAATACGCGAATGTTCCCCGTTTGGGGGTGGAGTCGACAGGTATACCCCCCTCCGTTTGGTGGTGGGGGGGGGGGGTAGTCGAAAGTGGTCCCCGTTTGGGGAGGGAGGGTCACGGAAGGAGGTCCCCGTTTGGGGGGGGGTCGCTGAAAGAGGTCTCCGTTTGGGGAGGGTCACTGAAAGAGGTCCCCGTTGGGGGGGGGGTCGCTCAAGCAGGCTAAGTTTGGCTCATTCTGATTGGCTGTTGGCTACCCCCCCCCCCACCAAACGGGGACCTCTTTTTGGCTATCCCCCTCCCCCACCAAACGGAGGGGGTAGACGCTGTCGATTTGGTCGACCCCCCCCCCAAACGGGGGAACATTCGCGTATTGTGGTCGGAGCACCGTTACGCAATGCCAAGAAGAGGAGCCCTCCAGTGGCTTACTCTTCTTCTTAATAATAGTGCAACTATGCACTCTTGCTAACAGGAATCCATTAGACTAGACTACCTCCACAACACATCTTTCTTCCTAGCCATCAATTAGAAACTGCTAATTATGTTTTACTAAAAAACAATATACAATTACAAGACCATATAAACTGCACAGTCTTTTTCTACCGCACTGTACAACAGCAACAACAATCCAACAACAGAGAATATATCACAAAATGCAAAGATACAAATTTCATAACATCATTCGGCAACAACATTAAATCAAATCATTTTATAAAGTCTCTAGGGACCAAAATCTATGGCTTACAAAGATTTGCAAAACGAATATTAAAGAAATTCTCTTTTAAGGATTACATAAGACTATTTCATGAAGATATACGCATTTGACCAAATAAACCAAGCAAAATTAAGCAATTATTAGGAGTGCTATTTTATTGATAATTTCCAGTCAGGTTGGAGAACTAGAACAGCGAGGCAACATTCCAGGAATTTATACATTTACACAAAAAGAAATAAAACAGCTAAAAACTTCATTAGCAATTCACTGTACATAGCCACCTGACAACGAACCTGCAAAACAAACACAAGACGCTCCAAAATAACCCATCAATCAATCAATCAATCAATCAATTAATCAATATCGATAAATTGATACCAAGTTCAAAGCTAGATAAAAGTTTGCTTAATCTGATTTTAACATTAAATTACAATTTTATAGAAAGTTTGAAATACGAAACTAAGTAGCTACGGCTAATACGCACAACAAACAAGGTCTATTCTTTACGAAATTACAAATAAACGTTACGACTTGCATAACAATGTTTAGATAAGTTTGTTATCAAAATAAAATAAAGTGTCTATAGTAGAGGCAGAGTTAGTGACAATCGTTTTCTCAAACTAAATTCTCTATTTTTTATTTATTTATTTTTACAGAATTATTTAATTGTGCCTATGTTAATATCCCAATTCAGAACCCGTTCCAAATCCAACCCTTTAATTGTACGTACACTCATTTGCATATTGCACCACATCATATACCCAGGGTCCCAACAATATATATACGTACATTGCATCGCAAAAGGAACACACCTTCTTGTCTTACAACAAAATGGCGCCACAGATCAAGCAAACTCGTTCAAAAGAAAGGCAACAGGTCAAACCCGATCTCTCTACAGACAGACAGAAACAGAAGAAGGGTATCGTAGCAAGAGTACATAAATCATAGGAGTATGACAACTGCCACACTCTATGTAGGAAGCCTGACACACACCCTCTGCACGTTAATGGCTGACCCACTCCCCTCAACAGCAAATTGGTAAGTCACTCTATGCTTGTGGTCAAGTGTGCGTGTGTGTGTGTGTTTTGGTCTTTGTGCCATATACGAGTACGTGTATTGTGCTATGACCAAAATAAACTAAATGGATTGATTGATTGTGTTTTTTGTCTGTTCCGTGCTCTGGTAGATTCTGAGAACATGCGCCCCCCCCCACTAAATCCCAGACTCAGCTGTGAAGGATAGTAAAGTCTGACACAAAATTGTGTGTACAAAATTTGTAAGGCCTCCAGTGAACTCAGTATACGTCGTAACCCCATAAAACCATATATTTTCGGAATCCTTGCAGCGAGATGAACATTTTTATAAAATTTAAAATTTTTTAAAATTTCAAAAATTTTAAAATATCGGTTTTTCGGGGAATTTTTTCGGACCCTTCAAGCTATTCAGCTCATTCCTTCAGAAAAATTTTCCCGTCCGAAGACGCATCGATTGACACAAGAACGAAAAAAATCGGTTGAGAAATAAGCATTTTATTCCAAAATTTCGTTTTTCCATTTCCTTTGATGTTTGCCGCTTTTTGCAAGTTTGACTGGTTATTACTCGCGACTCGCTCAACTTAAAATTTTTTCGATTAGATTTTCAGGACCGCCTAGGCGTCCGCTTTGACCTGATATATGTGGTATTTCAAATTTTGAAAATCGATTTTTTTTGAAAAATACCACTTTTTGACCAAAAATTTCGGCAAAGAAGATTTAGCAAAAGTGAATAAAAATAACATAATCATAAAATTCAAGCTGAGCTGAATCCAACGATATAAAGCTTTTCTTGCTGCGATTTATATTGCGCCAGCAATGAATTTTTAAACAATATCCCTTATTTCAGCTAGTTTTGCTAGTTTACACTGCTTCAGTCAAATCACGGCGGCAACATCAAAGAGAGCCAAAAACCAGCTGAAATAAGGGATATTGTTTAAAAATTCATTGCTGGCGCAATATAAGTCGCAGCAAGAAAAGCTTTATATCGTTGGATTCAGCTCAGCTTGAACTTTATGATTATGTTATTTTTATTCACTTTTGCTAAATCTTCTTTGCCGAAATTTTTGGTCAAAAAGTGGTATTTTTCAAAAAATCGATTTTCAAAATTTGAAATACCACATATATCAGGTCAAAGCGGACGCCTAGGCGGTCCTGAAAATCCAATCGAAAAAAATTTTAAGTTGAGCGAGTCGCGAGTAATAACCAGTCAAACTTGCAAAAAGCGGCAAACATCAAAGGAAATGGAAAAATGAAATTTTGGAATAAGATGCTTATTTCTCAACCGATTTTTTTCGTTCTTGTGTCAATTGATGCGTCTTCGGACGGGAAAATTTTTCTGAAGGAATGAGCTGAATAGCTTGAACAATCCGAAAAAATTCCCCGAAAAACCGATATTTTAAAATTTTTGAAATTTTAAAAAATTTTAAATTTTATAAAAATGTTCATCTCGCTGCAAGGATTCCGAAAATATATGGTTTTATGGGGTTATGGCGTATATTGAGTTCACTGGAGGCCTTACAGGTTTTGTACACACATTTTTGTGTCAGACTTTAGTTAAGTCATTTTGCTGTTCCATGTAAACACGGGCACAAAATAGGTAGTGACATTAGCACATTCATGTTATTAATAACTCCTGCCACAACTATAACAACACTGTGTATGTATATACATCCTACAAAACCTGATATAAGAAGGAAAGCTTCAGAGTACAATAAACTAAAGACCACACATCATGACAAAGACCGTTTGCGCAGGCTTAGTCGTTCAAAGTGCTGGTATCACTTTGTGTAAATTTGACCTATAGGCTTCAATTCTTTATAAAAGTGGATCACAGTTTCCACATATTAATATTATTTTGGTGCTCTTTCCTTCTGGGACCAGTCCCTCATTTTTAGGTGAAAAGATAAGAAATTTATGGTTATTGCCATTACTCTCTCAGTACGTAGTCAACACACCAGATTGGTTGTTATGGCTTCAAAGACGGCACCAAAATGAAAATTTTTGCTTTTACAACAATTGAGCTATATATCTCTAGTGGTTAATTCAGTATAAGCCAAGTATAATTTTAGAGGTCCAAAAATGGCAGTTTTCGAGTAAATCAGTTATTTCAAAACAACTGCCAAATCATTAGGTTTAAATCATTAGGTTTATGCCTATTAGCTGGGGATCGTTGCTTTAAACTAGAGATTTGGCCGAAAAACCATTTTGACTAAACTACGATTATTTTGTTTTGAACATCAATTTCTCAAAAACTATATACCCAATGCATTCGCGATATTTTTGGCAAGACGAAAATTCGCAGTATATAATATATACTATATATTATATATTGCGGAGGGACATTTTTTTTGTTTGAGCCAAACCGTCTACAGTTGCGAGAAAAATCAATGCAATGTTGCGAAATTTCGTGTCACTGCACATTTGGAGGATTTTACCGAGCATTAAGACCTGTTGAGCCAATTCCAAAAGATGTCTCTCGGCCCTCATTTCCTTCATAGCATGGGATAAACAGAACATTTGGCCGAATCTACAATTTTGAAAAATCGATGTTCAAAAATTTTTGGTCTACATTATGTCTTATTATGTCATTATGCCTTTATGTCAGAAAATTTTTGCTAATTTTTTGCTAATTTTACTATATAGTTTCGTAAATTCATGTAACGATGTATAACGCTCTTTCCAACTCCCGAAATTGCGAAAGTTACAGCATTTCAAAAAATCACCACAAAAGCCCTGCACAAAAGGATACCACCATCTTAAAGCGTTTCAGTAAACAGGTCCCTAGACAATATAAATGAATCAATGTGATCCCCGCAGCAGAAGTACGTATAAATATGTATATATACGTGCAATATTAAAAGCTTACAATTTTAAAGTTGCACGATGTTTCCGTGCAATTTTGAAATTGCACGGTCTTATCGTGCAATTTTGAAATTGCACGGAAACTTCGTGCAATTTCAATATTGCACGTAACATATATGTATATATATATATACCCTATGTGGACGCAATTTCTGAGTCCACATAAGGTATACAGCGTGAGTTGCGTCCACGAAGGGTACGATTTGCATGTGTGTATATATCAACATAAATTTCTTTTTACTGAGTTGACGTTGAACTTTAAAAATTTGCCTGTTTTCGGAAACATAACACAAAGGTATATCACATATCCAGAAACGAGGCGAGTCATGGACAATAAAATTTCGATAATCTTCACCTCCCCCCCCATAAAAATTTCCAAATCGCTGCCTCAAGAATGTAATGCAATATTTCAATCTAACATTCTTCGTTCAAAAAATCCATTAGTCTACCAATACTAAACTGCATAAATTACAACAGTAAACTTAGGCTTTGCAAGAGTTAAGCCAACAGCAAGAGCACATAATACATAAGAGTATGACAAGCGTAATCCTCTGCAGGCTAACGGCTACCTCGTCCAAGAAAATTCGATCATAGGGTATAGTAAAACTTAATAGAGAAACGTACCGGGTATAATCTGGTTAGAGTGATTTCGTGGCAGTGTCAAAAATAACATTAAACAACCTATATTAGTAGTGCATGCAACCTCTACCAGACCAGAGTTCACGATGCAGGCGGCTCATCAGTGGAGCTGTATGGAACTAGGTGTTTTATGTATTTTATTAAAAATATAGAAAATATAAATGAGCACAAAAGGTTTCGCCGCTGGCCGCCTCAAGAAGTGACGTTAACACATAAAACATATATACAGAAACAACATAAAAGTAAAGGGTAAATCACTCAAGTTGACAGATGCTTATTGCAAAGCTCAAAACAGACATCACTTGGAAGCAGTGCGAAGCGAGTGAATCTCCGTTTTTAATGGGAACCGATTTCGAGACGAGGATCAGCCTTCGTTAGAATGTATACGATATCTTTTGCTTAACTACATAGGGCATAACGCTTTTCACACTCTTTATGCATTTATGTACGCTTACTAACACATATTATTATGGAGCCAAGCTAAAACACACACAAGCCCATACAAAAGTTCATTAGCATGCAATGTATATATGAGTACAAAAATCAAAAAGCTATAAGATCAAAAATGCATGGTTTCTGCAGAGTACAGCAAGCAAAAATAAGCAAAAACAGAAAGTACTTTACAACAACACAATAAGCACTGCAAGAAAACTGCAAACTATAATACAGTATATATATGAAAAATTACAGTAAGATATATGTTTTATAGAGTATATTATATATGCATATAACATTATTAATACGCGATCCTGCACATATTGTAAGTACGCAAAACAAGAGTGGCGAAACCAGCAAACAATAATTGAAAAAAGAAAAGGCTACTAATGCTAGAATAAAATCCGTAAACTCATGCTTACGTATATAATAATTTTGGCGCCGGGGTAATGTAGGAAGCAATTTTGTACCATTTTGTTACTACTTTCACTGTCAATAGTGTGAAACTCTTATTCATAAGCGACTTAATTCTGATGAATAACTTAGCATGGAATTATCAAAACAAAGGCAAACTTCAACTCACGATGTATAAATAGCCTGAACAAATAAAAAATTCGTAGAAACTTGCATTACTGTGCAGCAGTAAACTACGTATATTAAAATATTTACAAAATAATATCCTGTCCTATAAAAATTTTCTCTCTGACCAAAAAACATAAGCACTGGCAGCGGTAGTAGTAGCAGCAGTCAGTAGTTGTTTTATACAGTCCGTACATATACATAAGCTACCACAATAGAATCACAAAAACTGTACATGTCTCTCTAAGGTATTTAAAACAGTCTCATTAAATCTTTTAATCCATGATTACAGCAACACAACGACCAACATCAACGCCGATTATAGTGCATTTTCTTCCAAAAAAAATTGCAAACCACAAACAAGTGCCAACCTTTTTTTGCACCTTGAAGGTCAGTTTCATCACTTTCCCATCATCATCCCAGGATAAAAGTGAGGCGGGGGATAGTAGGCTGTGGGTGGTCCGGGCCGAGACGCTGCGGTAGGTCCACGGCCGGCCGCAAAGGCTGCCGTAGCCTGGGGATGAAAGGCACTGGCCGTCCCAGACGGTCCGGGGCCCATGGCCGATGGCAGGCCCATAAAGTTGGCCGCTGCGGCCATCGGAGAATTGGCCGCGGCAGCAGCCTGCCACTGAAAATAGCCTGGCGTCGCTGAGAACACCTGTGGCGACATGGCCGACCCATAGGGATTATAGACATACTGGGTGGTATTGAAGGGTGCCGGTTGATGATGTCCAGGGTGGCCCGGTTCTAGACCGGAAACCCCGGGCGGACCCCGACCGGGAAAGTAGCCGGGGAAAACGCCGGCAGCAGCGGGGTGGGAAGGGGGCTGACCGGGGAACTGGGCCTGCGAAAGGCTAACGGACGAAGAGGGAGGGCCTGGAGGCGGTCCAAAGCCGCTGGCCGGCGGCCCAGCATAGTACTGATGGGCATAGCTGGTGGCGGCAGCCGGAGAAGGGCCGGCAAATCCGGAGCCCCCCATACCACCACCATGAATGGAGGAGCTCGTCTGAGGGGTCAACTGTGACAAGGCGGCAGCCGGATGTCGACACCCACCATAGTCCATCGGATTCAGACGAGTCAGCTGTTCTGCCGCTGCCGCCGCTGTGGTGGAAGTGTTGGGATAGGAGCCACCGGACGACGGGATCACCGGAGTAAAACCGGTCATTGGTGGCGGAGGCGGATGCGGATGATGCTGCTGCGGATGAAGCTGATCCGCCGTTGTGGGAGGCGGTCGTGAGAAGCCACTGTAGACGCCTGGAGAGGAGACACTGGAAGAGACTATTGGTGAGGCGGCGGCTGTGGCTGAGGATCGCTTGCGAGGTCGAGACGTCGAGGTCGAGGTGGACTGGGACGACGGCTGCTCTGGAGTCCCAGTAGAGCTGGGCTGAGAAGCGGCGGCAGAGGAACTGTCATTGAGGGCGGCGCCAACAGCCCGAGGCAGCACTGGCCCGGGCACGGGCGTCAGGCTGACCGGTGAAGGCTGTTGGGTGCCCAGGCTGGAGCCCGCGGCCATCGGTAGCGGATAGGTGGTGGACATCGGCGGACTCTGATAGGGGACCGTTGAAGATGACTGCGGAGTGACGGATACCGAGGACTGGGAAGGACCCGTGGAATAGTTGGCAACGACGATGGTGGGACCAGCGCCAGCCTCAGCACTGCCCGGGGTCACCACAGAGATGGGCGTGGACGAGGCGACGACGTGCGGAGTGGAGGAATAGGGTGAGGGTTGCTGGAGAACCACTGGGCCCTGACTGACCGGGCGCGGCACAGAGCCCGGGGTACGAACACCACCACCACCGCTGCCACCTGGGGGTCCAGCTGTGGCTGCCAGCTGCTGGCTGTCAGCAGCGGAAAGTGGTTGTTTCCCGCTGCTGCTGCCGTTGACCGTCGTCGCTCCAACGGACAGCGGGGATTCGATACTTCGAATGGCCGGCAGACCACCAGCCCCAGTCCCGGACGACCCGTCCGAACCCGCGCCGTCAAAGCTTTTGTTCAGTCGGCCGACTACGCTAGAGCCAGAGCTATTTACAATGGCCGCAGCCGACTGGGGACTTTCCTGGCCGCCCAGGCAGGGTATGGTGGGGATGGGAGATTTTTCCACCGGGGCCGACGGGGGTCCACCGCCCTGATCCGCAAATCGGTTCCCTCCACCACCACCAACGGAAGAGGGGGGTAGCAGAGGGGCTCCAGGGGGTCCACCAGGCTGCAGGATCACTGATCCAGAGCCAGGTCCACCGGATCTACCGGAGCTGGCAGAATCCAACAGAACTTCCGGCGGGTCCGATCCACCCTCATCAATCGTCGTCGGTAGGGTATTTTCCGGCAACAAAGGCGCACCATTACCACAACTGCCAGCGGATAGATTCCGTATCAGCGTGCTGCCTTGATCGTCATCACTGCAGATGTCATCGTTCTCCGCTGAGTTCAGCGTCCTGTCCGGATTTTCCGGCAGCTCAGCCGTCAGTTTCGGCGGCCCCGTATCATCCGTCTCAATGAATCCGGTCTGGGAGGCCCAATCCTCCACCTCTATATCCGGATTATCCAGCAGTCCGGATCCCGGATCTTTACCGGCTTCGCTCCCCACATCGCCGGTCTCTGTAGCAGTCTTCACCTTCTTCAACGGGGATCCTTTCAGTTCCACAATCGTCCCAACCGACCCTCCGGTCACCGGCAGTCCCCCCAGTTCCGGGCTGAACAGTGCTGGATCCGTGGATCCGGCCGCGGCAGTTTCATCCGTTTCTCCGCCCACATTCACCAGCATCCCATCGTCCACGGATGCACGACCATCCGTCGGCCCACCACCTTTATCCTCCACCTGTCCCATCGGCGACAGAACCGGCGGTTTGTCCTGCAGAGCATGGCCCTTGGTCAACTGTTCAATCTCCGTGTCAGTGTCAATGTCACTGTTACCGGCGTCACTGGGCTGCCGACGCCGGCAGACAGTCTCCTCTGACAGCCGGAGGCGAATCTCAGACGAGTCATTGGACTCGTCCAGTTCGTCATCCTCGGGATCGCTCGGAAGCGGCCGACTGCTGGCCCGGTGATCCATGCTGTCATCCATTTCAGTTTCGTCCAATTCTTCGTTGTTCCGTTCGTTCCGTTCACTCGTCGTCGCAGAATTGTCCATTTCCATCCGGCGGTTCGTCGTAGCCCCTTCTTTTCGATGTTTCTCTTCCAATTTCGATTTTTCCGACCCCCCTTCCTCTTTCTTCGCTAATGAACAACCTGTGAGGTCACCACTTTTCCCAGCAGGGCTGGCCGTAGACCCGCCTTCTTTCTTGGACTCTGACAGGCTGTTCTGTTGTGATACCGACTTTTTGCTGCCGCCGGCCCCACTAGTACGCGATCGAGGACTGACCGGGCATATGGCTTCGGCCCGGGCGGCAACCTTCGGAATACCACGACGACGCGCCAAAGGGCTTGCCTAAAATCAAACGAGTATTAAAATGATAATACAAAAAATATATATATGCTGTCATAAAGGGACGTAACAAAATGAAATGAAAATACAAAAGATAAGATTTTCGAAACAATAATTTTCCAAAACAGTCCAGACTAATTACGTGTACGTATATAACTATATATGAGCTATAAAAAATTCCGTCGTTTAGTGTGCAAAACAATTGCACACCTAACCTATATATATCCGAAAACAGCACACGTACGACTGATTTTTAATTCTTATTCATTAGCTATCATTTGTATAAATCTAGCGCACCAGCGGTGACCAAAGAAAGAACGAACGAAACTAAGATGGTCACTACAGCACCTCCGACCCGAAAAATTCTAACAAGCCTGAAGCCAGCACCCACTGACAGAAGACTAGAAATCTATCCAGATCTAGCCGAAAGCAATGCCCAAAAAAACCAAAGAAATCAATCCAAAAACAACCTACTCCTTTCTTTCCTTTAGATCCATGAGCACTGGTACCTCTTCTTCCACCTCCAGGGGCCGCCTTAGACGATGACCTCTGACCCGAGCCAGTGCCGGCAGACGCCTTAGTGCCGGAGCCAGCCGAGCCATGGGGGCCAAGGGACGGAGCCCCGCCTCTGGAAGTCTGGCTACCACCATCCACACCACTGTCACTCTCGGAGCTGGGTGGGGATTTACGCTGATAGGCTGGGGAGAAGGAAGCTAAAAAAAGCCAACAGGCAACAAAAATTACATTAAAATTAGTATGACATGAATAAATACCACAGGGCCATTTTTTTAGTGGGAGGGGCCCCCACTTTTCGAAAGCCCACAACTTTTCGCAGCCCCCCACTTTTCGCAGTCCTCCACTTTTCGGCAAGCCCCCCCCCCAGTTTTTTGGGGGTCGCCCAAAGGTGTCGAAAAATTAAGTTTTTGAGGTCAAATTTTCAAAACTTTTCTCAATTTTTAGCTAGTTTATGGACTTTAAGTTCATTTTAAGCTTAAAAACAGCGATTTCTTGCGTTTTTACCTTAAAAATGCTAACTTTTCGCTAAAAATTTAGGTATATTTGTACCTTGGGCTCGCCCCCCCACTTTCAAAACCCTAAAAATGCCAGTACCATAATATTATAGGGTAAAAAAGCCGGGCAACAAATACATTAAAATTAGCATGACACGAATAGATACCATAATATTATAGGGGAGCGCTCTCTCGCATAGGCTTAGGATTTAGTGCGCCTAATTCGTGGCTTTACTGCCTACAATTTGGAAATTAGAGGCGGAAGCTTTTTTATTTAACAGCATGGTATCAGGCTTTTTGGTTTGCGGACTTTCTAAGTAGTGCTGATGCGGTTGTTGTGCGCTGTAAATCCGGCCCGGAGAAAACTTTCTAGACCAACAGTCAGCTAGGGCTGTAAGAGTTCACAATATTACCAAATTGTAAAGAAATAATGAAAAACGCATGCCTGCAGTCACCAAGGGAAAGTGCCTTGGTCCGAAACAGGAGAGAGTCCTCAATGGGAGCGGCCAATATTTCTTGACATAAATATTACCATATTGAAAACATGAAGAAATAATGAAAAATGCCTGCCTGCAGTCACTAAGGCCAAAGCCTTAGTCCGAACAGGAGAGAGCCAATGGGCGCTGTGAGCGCTCTTACCCAGAGAGAACTTTGCAAAATTTGCTTAGCAGAGCACGACTTGCAAAAAATACTAACGAAAAACTTTCTAAATTTAAATTTAAAATTTACACTCTACTTGTCAAACTTGCACCAGAAAAAAAGAGGCCAACCTTTCCCATCCACGTCCGCAGAGGCCGTTTTCCGGTTCCTGGGCGATTTCGCGGATCCGGTTCGACCTGAACCACCAATCAGAGGAAGGCGATCCTTCCGGGGCAACTCTGACGTGGGCGGCTGCGGCTGCTCATGAATAGTCCCGATATTATCGTCATCGTCAGAATCTGCCAAGGACGCCGTGTTAGGACGATTGGGCGGTGCCGAGAGCCGACGGGCGCGTTGACGCCCCCCGGCTGCACCGGACCCTCCCCGTCCAGCCCTACGTAGTGACGCGGCGTCCGTATTTCGACGTCGCTGCTTGGACGGAGCTTTGTCAGGCTTGGCGGCAACTGTGGAGCCAGAACCTAACCAAAAGTAAAGAAACATGACAGTTATGAAATAGGCAGGGACAATAAATACTTAAGGAAGGACACTAATGATAACAGAAAGACAGTACATCGATTTACAGCTACTAAAAGTAGGACCAAGAGTCCATGATTTTCTCCTATATATTAGAAGAAGAGTAAGCCACTAGAGGGCTCCTTTTCTTGGCATTGCGTAACGGTAGGGTTGTGCCAGGGCCGTGAAGCGGGCTTCGGGGGCTCGGGCCGGGCTCGGGCTCGGGCTCGGGCCGGCCCGATACCGGCCCGGCCCGAGTTTTTAATGAGACGGCCCGGCCCGAGTTCTCTGTTGAGCCCGGCCCGACTCGGGCCGCTCGGGCCGTTCGGGCCACTCGGGCCATTCGGGCCGCTCGGGCCAATCGGGCCGCTCGGGCCTCTCGGGCTTTCTGGGCTATCTGAGTAGTTTGTCATTGCTGAAAAATAATTGATTTTTTCGTTGTGACTTGTGGCTTCCTTTGTTCATTCACACAATGTTGTCTTCTTCGTTGCACATACATACATACATATCAGAAGCGATACATTTGAAGCAATATATACATATATAAGCAAGTTCTAAACATAATTCTAATAACCAAATGCTATTAGCAAGCAGTTTGCGAAATGCTAAACTTTATACAGGTTTTCTCTATCTGCAAAATATTATGGATTTGTTGGCGGCAAATTGTCTTCAAACAAACAACAAACATTTGTAAGATTCAGAATGAACTATTTTAGTTACTTTGCTACGGCGGCAGACAAACCCTGATTTCGTACAAGGAAGCTAACAAGTAAAGCTTTGTCAACTTCCCAATTTTTAGTCAGTGGTCAATTGTGTGTTTAAATCTGCTAAATATAAGCTGTGTGAGTGATTTATTTTTATTTCTTTTTTGGATGATTCAATACTTAATCTACAAGATATCCTACATAAGCTTTATAGCCCCAGTGTGTGGTCACAAATTAGTGCTCAGAGCATTAGCTGAAAATTATGAAATGAAAAGACTCTAACAATAGCTAATGTTACCTTGAAGTTACAGCTAATCGAACCATGAAAGTTCATTTTGGGTTTACCGATGCGTAATACCAATAAAACTGCTCGGCAGACTGGATGCGATTTGAGCCATTTTTGGACCTCTCCTCAGCTGTCGGGCTATATTTGGGCCACTTGGGCTGCTCCGGCTACCCTCGGGCCGCACTCGGGCCGTTCGGGCTCTTCGGGCTGCTCGGGCCGTGAAGCGGCCTCGGGCTTCGGGCCGGGCTCGGGCCGGGCCAGCCCGGCCCTAGAAATTTCTTAACGGCACAACCCTACGTAACGGTGCTCCGACCACAATACGCGAATGTTCCCCCGTTTGGGGGGGGGTCGACAGGTATACCCCCTCCGTTTGGTGGGGGGGGGGGAGTCGAAAGTGGTCCCCGTTTGGTGGGGGGTAGCCAAAAGTCAAGTCAAGTCGTTTATTACTTAAATGCACCGGCTTACAAAAACACTAACAAAGTTATGACAGTATTCCTAGTGCCGATGTTCCTATGTTAGATAGAACCTCCGCCGACCTTTATCTCAGGCCATGTGGCAGAAGACGTGTCCCCGTTTGGGGGGTCGCTGAAAGAGGTCCCCGTTTGGGGGAGGGGGCCGCTGAAAGAGGTCCCCGTTTGGAGGGGGGGTCGCTCAAGCAGGCTAAGTTTGGCTCATTCTGATTGGCTGTTGACGACCCCCCAAACGGGGACCTCTTTCAGTGACCCCCCCCCAAATGGGGACCCATTTTCGAATAGAACAAAAACTACCGTAATCCTCTACTCTACCCCCCCACCAAACGGAGGGAGGTTTTTTGCAATCTGATTGGCTGTTGGCTACCCTCCACCAAACGGGGACCTCTTTTCTGCTACCCCCCCCCCCCCACCAAACGGAGGGGGGGGAGGTATGCGTTGTCGATTTGGTCGACCCCCCCCCCACAAACGGGGGAGCATTCGCGTATTGTGGGCGGAGCACCGTTACGCAATGCAGTGAAGAGAAGCCCTCTAGTGGCTTACTCTTCTTCTTAATAATAGTGCAATTATGCACTCTTGGTAGGACAGTTTAAGCCTTCTTTGCAGTACGCTACTAATAATCGGTTACATGAACCAAATAAGGCATTCACAAAATGCACAAACAGCAATGAGAACCAACCAAAAAGCATCGACTATTTTACAAGTTTCATTCAAAAGACCAACTCTTACGTTTTCGACGATTCGCCTGCACAGACGTTGTTTTCTGGTGGTTGGCTTCACCCAACAACAGAGCACTGCCCACATCAGTGCTACCGCCGTTAGCCATAGCCAAAAGTCCACTACCCGCGGCAGCACCCGCGGGGATCGGTATCGACAGCGCAGTGGTCGGAGGACCGCCTGCAGTCACCGATTCATTGCTGGTGGAGTAGTCCGGATCCTCCAGCAGCAGGGAGAGCGGAACCGATCGTTTCTTCAGCGGTTTGTGATGCTGTGGTCGATGATCCGGCGATGTGGCAGAGGATTTGGCCGCTGAGCTCTGAAACGATGTAAGAGAACGCGTTGAAAATATGCATACAAAGAGTAGGTGCATAATAGGTACAAGAATAAAAATGCTCCGATGGAGCATGAAAAATGCAATATGGGTGACATTCGGTTGTAAATGGACAGAGGACTAGGTTTTAAAACGTTAATATGGGAGGAGCAGGAGGGCTAGGTTAAAAGCGCACGAATATGAACCAGCTTCGCTGAACAACCCATATTCGCACGTACGTACGTAAAATCGGAATCTATTCGGAAGAGTTACCAGAAAAAAGACCCTACCCTTGCCCCATGTGTACCAAAATCGCAAGTACAAAAATTGTCCCTAACGTAATTTTAAGACAGCAGCAGCCAGTATAAAAGGGAGTTTTTCAAGATCTATCAGTAACTCAAACATCTTACAGGACCACTGGTAGGAGTCTTGCCACCAGCACTGGCTTCCATTTTAAAGGGAGTCTTCTGAGCCGATCCAAGTGGACTCAGCATCGGACTGCGAAGTCGCTGCGGTGATGAACTCTAAAACAAAAAACAAATATTCATATACATTTACATGACACGACACATACAAGAACAGTATGTATGTTTCGAAAAAAAAGAAAAAATTGGTATCACTTTGTTTAATTCGGTAGACTTCGGAGGAAATAAACATTCTTCCCATTTCAGTTTCGGTACTAATTTTCGCTTGCCAACTCCACAAACTTCGCGAAGGTCATATTTGACGAAATTTGTGCACAATCTCTGAGAGAACTTCGAGAACAAAAATTTTCGAAATCACGAAGATCATGAAGTTCACCGCATTTCTGAGAAATGTCGACAGGTTTAACAAAGTCTGTGGAGTGGCAAAGAATTAAGTAGTCGTGTTTTGAGCGATACTGTGCGTGCACAGCTGTGGTATTGTTCACCGACCCAACTTTTCGTCATGTGCCGGCCGAAGGCCGCCGACCCAGGAATAGCTAGCAACTGGCTACAGCAAAATACTAAAATAATATTATGTGACAGTTTTAAAGGCAAATTTTCAGGACCAGCCGATCTGGACAGAGTCTGTGCACAACACTACGAGTGCTGTACAATAGATTTACAGTAAAAGCTATGTATGCACTTTGGCCCCTGCCTTACTTTAAACACCACAAAGACAGGAGAAGATGAAGGGATATGCGCAGTTAGCGATACCAATTACGATACCATATTACGCCAAACAGTGGCCGCCCATGGGCGTTTTTTTCGGAATCGGCAATTTCGGATTGATTTTCGTAATTCAAAAAAGCGCCCACCACCCCCCCCCCCGAAAAAACGCCCATGGGCTATTTTTTGGAAAAATCTTTTTCCAGATTCAAAGCCAATTTTCGATAAATTTTTGCTGACGACAGAGTGCTCGGGAAGTGTCAGTTGCTTACTTGTCTATCCAAAGAACATACAATTGATTCTAAACCTTGAAATAGCTTAATCAGCCATGACTTTATTCACGAACTTTTAGTTTCCCACGGCATGCATGCGAGCAGCAAGAAAAACAAAAAAGCGCCCACCCCCCCCCCCAAAACGCCCATGGGCGTTTTATTCGGTGGGCCACTGTTTGGCATAATACGGTAATACCACAAATAAAAGTTAAAATAGTTGTGTTTCCCGAAGCACTTAAATACATTATGAGCCACAATAAGTTCTCGACAACAACAAAACCATTATACAAACCTCTTGTGAGGAGCCGCCAGGACTGAAAATCATGGGCGCCCATCTCAAACAGTCTGGGTCAATGATCAATCGATGCTTATCTTTGGCAGCCCTTTCCTGCAACTGATTCAGCACTCGTTTATTTACCCTAATCATGAACCTGAAAAATAATTAATTATAAAAAATGGTAAAAAGGAACATGAACAAAATAAACCACTATAGCTCATTAAGTCAATGGTTGGAATGGGGGCTAATGCTAAGGTTAATGGCTCCTCAGATACACAAACAGATTGATTCGAACAATTTGACATATATTCGAATTCACACCCAAAAAACAAGCAACCGCAAACACTGTAACTCTTAATACTACACCATCAGATTTCTTAATACTGCAACAATGTCAAGTGGTCCCGGAGTACTGCCAAGACATCATTGACTAAAAAACAGCCAATAAATAAATAAATAAATAAAGTTTTAAACTGCCTTAGCACTGCTAAAGGTTAAACACAATATCTACAGTGTTCCCGCCCACCTACCGTCTGGACTCAGGTATTCGTGAAACCATACTCAGTATGCTCAAAGTGTCAGCAATATCATGAACAGATAGGCCAGTTTCACGGCTGATGCCTAAAAAATTCATTAAAAAACAGTCATCCACCCAGCATTCAAAATTCTAATGGGCGAAAATTTGGTCACCGACAAAAACAATACAAGGCATAGCTGCTGAGTTGACACAAGCTGAAGCTATCAGATTTAGTAGCCTGAGGTTTTCTCTCCACTTCTTTTTATTTCCTACAAACAAATTTTAATGAGACACCTCACAAGCGAAGGCTCAGAGTTGACTAATAAAGTGCCAGGTCGGTGCTAGTGAGGGGGGGAGAGAGCCCCTTTTAGGAATGGGTTGTCCCTGCCAAGAATTAAAATTTGAATGATAGCTCACCGAAAATTTTGTTGTTGCAGGTCTGTTTATTACGAGTCAAAAGTTTCAGTTCAAAAGTTCAAATAGTTCGAAGTACATACTCATCTAGGGACTTAGGAATCCCTCCCCCCCACCCCCTAGTCGCACAATTCCTCCTAAAACTTTTGGATAGAAAAAAGGTAGAAAAAAGTACTGGCATAATTGTTTTTTTCAGACTTTCATTTCCTGTTGATCAATTTAACACAAAGCTATAACCAAATCCCACAAACCTGTGAACAAGTTAGAAAAGATTACTAATTTAATCAGTTATGCTCCGATTTAAAAGGCTTATCTTTAAGAGTGTCAGTCAATAAAATCACTGCGTTTCCATCCTTACTTCGAATGGTAACCTTTTTGCCAACTCGATTGGCCAGATTTTCCAGAACCACCGACTTCCAATAGGAACGATAGGATATCTTGCCCAGTTCGGAAAGCGGCTTCTCCGGAGATCCTGGATGATTTTCCATGCGAGATAATAAATAGCCTAAAATATAAAGAAAGACACATTTGCATACACCAAAGGCAACAAACGACGAGAGACGCATCTGGTTGCCGATTCTGTGTGATTAGTACTCAATTTCTACATACAGCATCCAATTTATTTAATTATAACGGAAACTGCGTATATTATAATGTTATGTTGGATAAACTATATATTATTTCGGCAAACATTCAATCGTTGCAGTCCAACTTACTGAAATCAATGAGAAAGCGACCATAACCCTTTTTCATGTAGGGCGGCAGCGTGACAATACAGGATAGGTTATACTTCTGCGCACTATACTTTTCCTAAAACAGCAACTGTCTGCTTTTTTGCAATTAAATTTGTTTAGATTAAATTTTTATCGTAGGTGCATTAAAGAAATACATTAGGATTAAATCTTATCCGTTTGTCTCGTTTAATTAGATGGATTAAGTTTTATCCGTTTCATTCGATCTGCTATTTCTTTAATGCGGATTAATTTAGATCAAATCCGTTTAATCTTAAAAGAAATAGGGCCTGAGAAAATCTTTGAAATCCGTAAATAACAAAAATTTCCGGAAAAGTAAAGGCTGCCCGTCAAATATGTACCTTGGAAAAATAGCCCACAAAATGACAGCCAAAGGTATCGTTCAGTGTTAGCACATAGAATAGGAAGGGCTCCACATCATAGTACAGAGTTTTGTGATCCATAAACAGTTTGGCCAGGAGACACAGATTTTGACAATAAATTCGAGATGTATTCCCGTCCACCTCAAACACGGAAAGATCATCCTTTCGATAGATTTCATTGGCCGGCGGATGTGTCCATTCACACTTTTCCTGAAATCAAAAAATAAAAGTCCTAAAATCAAAAAATAAAAGCAAATGAAAAATATCAGTTAAACTACAAAGCTTGACGTAAGTATTAACTTCCCCCATACTATGACAGTAAACTACAAAATCATTTAGCTAATGGAGACATCGTTCGAAAATCTTTAAAACGAAGCTGCTTGACAGCATAAATCCAAATCCGCTAGAAGAGTAATTTTAAAACATTATTTTTGTGGGAATGCAAAAACTGTCACCCCCTTAAAGCGAAACACGACTAAAGTTAAGAGTTAATTCAAAGTTGGTCAAAATGTCAATTGCCACAGCAGCAGGCATGTTTAACGATTAAATTTTAAAGTAGAAATTCGGAACCAACATCAGATAACTACGTATCTACTGGTAGCTGCAGCAACCTTGGAACTCTCAACCCTCCCAAACCTCTTGTCAACCTGTTGCCGATTAACAGTCAAAGGCGAACAATTTAAGTTTGACAACGCAAAAAACATACTCTGTGCCTTTCCATCATGTCAGAGCTTTTGACATACTTCAGACAAAATTCACAAATGTACAGCTTTGGCAACCTACAAAACAGCATGTTTGTACTAAAAACAGTATGTAGGTGAAGAATTCGCAAAGACAAACATGATAACAAGGGACTGACTACTTGAATTTTTTATATTACATTACAAATCCATCCATCAAAACCCAGTATTCCGAAAAAATACCCACTTCCAACCTGTAGTCAATTTGTTTAAAAAAACCACAAAAACAACTGAAAGAAAAAGAAATAGAAGATAATAAAAAACACAATTATTTTCTTCACAAACCTAGCATATTCCTGGGGGTAGGGTGCCGAGTACCAAGTCTGAATGTCATACTTGCCAAACTGGATCACAGATGGGCACCTGGTGTTGGCCGGATCAGCTGAGGCATACTGAGATGCCAAACACTGGAAAACAAAATAGAAAATACAATACAAAAACACACAAATCACAAAAAACTAAGCTCTTAAAGACAAAGCAACCCTGTTTGAAAAAACACAATAAAGTTGATTAAGAAATCAGAAGTATATATATATACAAAAACACAGAAGTATATAATACAAAAACACACAACTCACAAAAAACTAAGTGCTTAAAGACAAAGCAACCCTTTTTGAAAAAACACAATAAAGTTGATTAAGAAATCAGAAGTATATATACAAAAAAACACACAAATCACAAAAAACTAAGTTCTTAAAGACAAAGCAACCCTTTTTGAAAGAAAAAACAAAAAATGTAAGTCATGAGAAAACATGGGTCAAGTTCAGCTTTACCGTAAAGAGCACCATTTAAGCAGCACAAAACCCCCTGGCCCCCTCAAAGGGAAATGCTCCCACTTTTGCAGGCTATAGGGGTGCTGTGTCGGTGCTCATCCCCGATTTCACTACTGCTCATAAAAAGAGCACCTTCCACTCCACCTGGAATTACGACTAAAAAGGGAATCAACTGCCCCCAAAAACTGGTGATAATTGAAGCTACCATTTCAAATCACAGAAAAAATATGCCCAACCAACCTTAGTTACTTTATCCTGTGCCAGCTGAAAGATTTGTTTATCATCATCAGTAACTGTCGGTGCATCTTCACGAGGATAGACTTTTCGTTGTGAGGAGGACACTGCAAACAAGCTAGCGCCATGGCATTAAAACATTCTCTTTACCGAAAAAGTGAAAAATCTAACTGCACGAAATGTCAAGACGACAATAATTTCGAAGCTCTTTCCTTGACAATCCAAAAAGGACAAATTTTAAACGGCTGTGAGATGAACCCGATTTCATTGAAAATGCAGAATTTAGTACTACTTACGCATACACACACATAATACAAGTAACAAAAATGCTCCGCACAAAAGGGGATAATATGTGTGTTGGGCCTATGTCTATCCTTTAAATTCCGGTTGAGAAAGGCATAAATCCGGCACCGCAAAAGTTGCTCAGCTCACTTAGGGCTTTCATTTGACAAGAACCAAAAATGCTCCTTCGTCGCATGTAAAATACATATGAGTACTCTCAGGCAGGTTGTACAAACACGGAAACTAGCCTGTAAAATGCATATGAGTGGCGTTGAGGTTGTAAATTAAGGAAAACAAGTTGCAACGGCTTAACATATGAGCCTGTCCTACAACGAGGCTCATATTGGCGTATGTCAGAATATAATTTGTCGATATTTGACCTTCATATAAATAGCACGTAAAGCTTTTCATTATAAAATTGTCCTTCACACACCTTGTCGCTGAGACACTGTGCATACGCATTATACGGCATGCCACTCTGCGCTCTGACTCAGAGCCATGTGGGGAAAGCATTACGTATGTGAGAGTAGTGTGTGTCATAGTGTTCCGAGAATACAGTAGGTGTGTACTGTACTATAGTGCTTCCGGAAATAGTAGGTGCCATGGTGTTTCGGGAAACATCAGCTTTCAGGTACAGTTCAACTTGAGGTGTCGCAGTTCACTTCGTTCTGTCCATTTCTTTCAAGCCACAATGTTAACATGTTATGTCTATTCATTCGTTTTTTCCTTAATATGATGACCTGATGATCTTTAAGAAGGCTGCACTGTGACGCCAATATGAGCCTCGTTGTAGGACAGGCTCATATGTTAAGCCGTTGCAACTTGTTTTCCTTAATTTACAACCTCAACGCCACTCATATGCATTTTACAGGCTAGTTTCAGTTTTTGTACAACCTGCCTGAGAGTACTCATATGTATTTTACATGCGACGAAGGAGCATTTTTGGTTCTTGTTTTCCATTCTTTTACATATGTATGCGCAAAAAAGAACCAACCAACCAACCAAATTTGACCACTTTTGAAAAATTTCATTTTTGACCGAAAATCGCCTAAGTCCCCACCCCACCCCACCCCAGCACCCTACAACCACTTTGAGCATACAATTCTATGACAAAAGTTGCTCAGCTCACTTAGGGCTTTCATTTGGTACCAAATTTGACCACTTTTGAAAAATTTTATTTTGGACCACCTGACCCCTTACCGACCTGACACCTCAGACGGTCAAGTGGAGCCAGCCCAGCAAAATGGGTGCGTTGTACAGCAAAACCGACACCGGAAATGAGCTGGGCGCACCAGAAAACCCCTATAGAGAAAGTTTTGAGAGGCCAAGTAGAGCCTAGTATGGACTTCCAGGAAACGGTTGCCGACATGACCCTCCAGACGGCAAAGTGGAACCAGCCCAGCAAGATGGATAAGTCGGACGGCAAAACGGACACCGGAAATGAGCTGGGCGCACCAGAAAACCCCTATAGAGAAAGTTTTGAGAGGCCAAGTAGAGCCTAGTATGGACCTCCAGGAAACGGTTGCCGACATGACCCTCCAGACGGCAAAGTGGAACCAGCCCAGCAACTTGGGTCAGTCGGGCAGAAAAACTGATATCGGGAATCGATTCTCCGTCCGCAAAAACCTTTGTACACAAGATTTGAGCCTTCCAGGGCGCAAAATAAGCGAAAAAACTAAGTTCAAAGTCGGACCCAAAATTCACCAACTTTGGCAGGCCAGTACCCAAAAATTACGCCCCCGGCAGGAAAATCATATAGCAATTGAACGACCCTGATATGTGTCCTATTTAGCCATATAGGCAGTATTGCCCCATATATAGCCCAGTCTGACTTATTAAGGTGACATTGAAGCATACTTTTTGGCCATTTTAGCGTTTTGACCGACTTTGGCCCCCCGTCAAAAATTTTTTCCGGCTCTGGGAGGCATAAAAACTAGCCTATCGGCTTATTTTTGTTGCGTACTCCAAGAATATATATGGTTTTCATAGGCAAAAATTTTTCTATCTGTTGTTATTAAAGCTACAAAACCCCCTTACCAGACGTCAAAGCGGAGAACCGAAAAAAAAAAACATCACTCTCGTAAGCGATTTTTGGCGTAACTTTTTAACGGAAAGTGGTACGGGGATGAAACTTCGCACACATACTAAACTCGACACGTACAATTTTTTGCGCACATAATCTGCGCAGGATCTGCGCAGGAATCTGCGCAGCTTCTGCGCAGCCTTGTTTTACACGGTCATTCGACCATTTTCACTCATATTATAGGGGTCGCTACCGCGACCCCTATGATACCAAATTTTACCACTTTTGAAAAATTTTATTTTTGACCCAAAATCGCCTAAGTCCCCACCCCACCCCACCACAGCACTCTACAGCCACTTTGGGTACGCAGTTCTATGACAAAAATTGCTCAGCTCACTTAGGGCTTTCATTTGATACCAAGTTTGACCACTTTTGAAAAATTTTATTTTTCACCCAAAATCGCCTATATAAGTCCCCACCCCACCCCACCACAGCACTCTACAACCACTTTGGGTACGCAGTTCTATGACAAAAGTTGCTCAGCTCACTTAGAACTCTCATTTGATACCAAATTTGACCAGTTTTGAAAAATTTTATTTTGCACCCAAAATCGCCTAAGTCCCCACCCCACCCCACCACAGCACTCAACAGCCACTTTGGGTACGCAGTTCTATGACAAAAGTTGCTCAGCTCACTTAGGGCTTTCATTTGATACCAAATTTGACCACTTTTGAGAAACTTTATTTTCGACCATTTGACCCTCCCACCCGACTGACCCTTCAAACGGCAAAGTAGAACCAGCCCAGCAAAATAGGTACGTCGGACGGCAAAACGAATACCGGGAATGAGCTGGGCACACCAGAAAACCCCTATAGACAAAGCTTTGAGAGGCCAGGTAGAGCCTACTATGGACCTCCAGGAAGCGGTTTCCGACTTGACCCTCCCGACGGCAAAGTAGAACCAGCCCAGCAATATTGACACGTCGGACGGCAAAACGGATACCGGAAATGAGCTGGGCACACCAGAAAACCCCTATAGACAAAGTTTTGAGAGGTCAGGTACAGCCTACTATGGACCTCCAGGAAGCGGTTTCCGACTTGACCCTCCCGACGGCAAAGTGGAACCAGCCCAGCAATATTGACACGTCGGACGGCAAAACGGATACCGGGAATGAGCTGGGCACACCAGAAAACCCCTATAGACAAAGTTTTGAGAGGCCAGGTACAGCCTACTATGGACCTCCAGGAAGCGGTTTCCGACTTGACCCTCCCGACGGCAAAGTGGAACCGGCCCAGCAAGATGGGTGGGTCTGACGGTAAAACTGACTGCGGGAATCGATTCTCCGTGCCAGAAAACCATTGTATGGAAGATTTGAGCTTTCAAAGTTGAATAGATAGCGAGAAATTTCGATTTTTCATTTTTCGAATTTTCGCCATTTTTGACGGGCCACTGTGGTCGCTAGGGAAGTGATAGAGAAACGCAACCTGGACCGTTAGTTAGTTCAATATATGTAATTTCTGAATATAAAAAGAAATCGGCTCCAGCTCGTAACGTTCGACCTGAGCGACGACCACAAAAATGGTCACTTTTCGCTATGAGCCGACTTTGCGGCGCCACTGCGGCGCTGTGGCGCAGCTGCGGCGCAAAAAAGGTTGTGATTCTTAAATTCTTTAGAGGGTACTACTAGACCCCATAGCCCTTTAGGTTGGCCCACCGCTGCAGATCACGTGAAAGCGGCGAACATTATGTACAATACAACCATCAAATAGGAGAAACCGGAAAAAAAACATCGCCGCCATAACCGGTCCGGGGCGCAACTTTTTAACGGTAAGTGATACGGGGCTGAAACTTCACAGACATACTAAACTCGATGTGCTCTACAATTTGCGCATGAAATCTGCGCAGGATCTGCGCAGGATTTTGCGCAGCTTCTGCGCAGCTTATTTTACACTGTCTCCAGCCACTTTTCACACATAGGGGTCGCTGCCGCGACCCCTATGATACATATACGTATATACGTATGGTAACTTAAAAAACAAACAAAAATGTGTTGAAAGGACAATTTTTCGAGGGCTAAACCACAGGTACTCGTTAGGAAATGGAACTAGAGATTTTCTGTAGTTGACTTAAACGCAACGAGTGTCAAACTTTGGCTCTAAACTGACCACTCTACGAAATCACACAAGGGAGTTTTTTAAAGGTGTTTAATACTGGCCACCCGTTGTCAAGAGACAAAAACAAAATGTTTTGCCGATTTTGTTGCATTCTAAATAAATGTCGGGACGTCAGAGTGACTTGCTGCTTACATATTTTTGTAAGTCCATTGTGCATTTCCACCAACCGTAGGTAAGTTTTCCTCAAGTACCTCTGCAATAACTCTTAGCCCCAACTTGGATAGCATAGAGAAGGGTTTTGTTTTTAAAAAGCTTTTTAAAAAAACTTTTTAAAAGTCAAGGACTAAACGTCAGTGCTCAAAAAAAATCCTGGGAATTCTTAGTAAGAAATTCATAAATATTGCAATACCCAATGACCCCCACCCCTCCCGGTCGTCGGTTAAAGCCGGATTCTTCCTTTTCAAAATCCCGGATACTCGGTCCTATCAGACAAAAATGCTCTCCAGTTGCCATTGGCGAACACTCAAAAACACAACAATCAATTACAACTTGTATACATATATATATACATACCTGCGCCAGTCACTCGTTTTCTTCCCTTGCCACCTTTAGCGGCACCCGCTGCAGCTGTAGGACGGGGAAGAAAAGGAGGCGGCGAAAACAGCAATCGATGTCGCTGATTAGAAGCAGCCACCGTCAGTCTTTTCCGTCGTCCAGCGGATCCGCCCGCAGGCGTCGACATCGTCGACCCTCCCGCGCCCGCTGCCGCTGACGTCGCGTAGAGTGGCAGCGAGCTAGGCCGGGGCCGTCGGGCAGAGCAGCGTCGACTCAGTCCGGCCAGAACCCGCCGACGGACCAGGCTGGAACTGGACTGAAGTCGATGTCGGCGCGCCACCGCAGCCGGACCGGGCACGCTGGCCGGCCCAGCTACGGTTGCGGCTACTGACGCTGACGCTGCCAGACTGCTGCGCCGCCGTCTCAGCACAGCACCGGCCGAGCCACTGTAGCTCTGTTCAGCCAGACGGGACTTCTGATTGATGGAAACGGGAAGCTTTGATGGACTCGACGAGGACAGGATAGGGGGTTGCTTCTCTGCACTGGTGGTGCCGCCATCACCCCCGAGGGAACTCTTGGATTTGGATCGTGTCATGCAGGATGCAGTGGGACTGGTGGTGGTGGTAGGAGTACCTACGCTTGGAACACCGGATCTTCCTGCTGCATCCGTAGTGAAAGAAGGTTCGGCCGGAGAAATCGCCGATTTTTTGGGTGCCGCCCTGGGTCGGACGAAATCGTCACCAGCCGTCGTGATACTGGTGGCATCCGAAGTCAGCGACAGGGAACTGTGACTGCTGGGCCGCGGGGTATGGGCTCGAGTCAGAACGGTCGACGACGATGGATTTTCAATGATCCGCGGCCGCTTGAAGGGCTCAGCGTAGGAGCCGCGTGCGGGGCGCTTACGAGAGCCGCCCGACGAGGCGAACAGGTGTGACAGGCCATCCTCCAGCACATTCACCCGGCGCTGTTTCCGCTTCCGTTTCCGCTGCTTCAGTTTCTGTTTCTGATTCTGCAGAGTCCGTCGTTCTGGCCCATCTTCTCTCCGCAGCGGTGGTTTGATGGCGCCGAGCCTTCGACCACGTCCAGGCTTAGCATCCGCGGACTTCAGCGCTGTAAACGCCGCAGTGCCTGCGTTCCCAGCTGACGTTGCGGACCGAGCACGCCCCCCGGTGCTCTGTTCATCCCAGCTGCTATGCTGATCCTCAGAATTATTGTCGTCGTCGTCCTCCTCAGAATGTGGAGTGGCTGGCCCATTCGATTCTTCCAAAGACGCCGACGACGACGACAGCAATTCCGACTCAGCATCGCTGAGTCGTTCCTTTGTCAGCTCATCATCATCATCATCATCATCATCACTGGGGGGTTGCTGCCGGGCAGCACGATTGCCGGCGACAGTCTGTCTAGCATTGGCAGGGCGGGCACGCCCACTACCCCGCGGCGGACCGGACGGTCTACCACCACGTCCTGTGGTGCCAGATCTCCCACCTCTTTTCCCAGAAGTTCCTACCGCCCTCTTCCGGTCATCCTTTTCAGGTATCACGTCATCATCCTCACTACTGAAACTGTCAGGATCGTTCAGAAGACCAGACGGGTCGCTGGAACCACCACCACCACCACCACCACCAGATGATCTTGGCCTCCGTGAGGCGCCTCCGGCCGACAGCGGTTTACCGGTCGAACCGCTGCTATGATTGGCGCCTGCGGAAGAGACGCGACCTCCTCCGCCGTCAGAGCTTATGGAGGCCTGGGCCACCCGGGTGCGTCGTTTGTTGGTCGGCGTAAAGTAGGCCGTCAGACTGTCACTCAGGCCCAGATCCCGACTGTGCAGTCCAGACCTGTTGGCAGGCGACAGCAGCGGCGTTTCAGCTGAAATAAATTATTTACGGTAAAAAACGGAAGATTATGTCTAGCAAAAAATCATACATCAAAAGAAATCATCAAGATATTGTGAGAAGAATGTACGTATGCTCCGTTTTAGCACATTTTAGAAAAAATTATAGGTCCTTTCCCAAAACTTTCTAGCCCTCCTCCCACCGAGATTTGAAAGGGGTGGGGCAAAACAAAACAAAATCATTAGTGCAAGCCCAGCATTACTAGAATGAGCACCTGCCACTGACAAGCTTTCAAAAAAAACAGGGTTTCTGGAAAAAAAGAAGGGTTCACCAAAATTACTTTAACATTTTAGATCAAAATAGTTTGCAACCTGATTAATATGCCATAGCCAAAATGAAGCACCACCATACTGTCTACCCCCCCTCTGAACAAAAAAGTTTTTCAAGTGGACAAGAGAGAAGCTAAAGTAAAATTGCTGAAAACAAACTGATTACTTCTAAAGGCAATAAAAATACATAGAAAACGCGTTGAAAATCTCAGACAAATAGGAAACAACAACTTTTGACAAAAAGTTAAGGCAAAGATGAAAAACCTGGAACATTAATTTTTTGTGAACAACCCCAAATGTCAGATAAATTCAACGCATCTACTAGCATATAATTGCCGAAAGAGTCCCTAAAATAGTGGCAGTGTCGCTCCGTGGAGGTACGTTGACCGCAACTAACTGTGATATCGAATAAGGCAGATTTATAATGTATAAACTACGTATATAATCAAAAAATGAACAATATACAATACGTATATCATATACCAGAGCTATAACGTACGAACCTTCACTGTCACTTGAGTGATTGTTTACACAGTTTCCACTGTTGTTGTTCATGACCTGAGAAAATCCGACAATCCGATTTCGCTTCTGGCGATTCTCCCTTTTTGAGACAGCATGACCACGCCTGTCCGCAGAATCACAGCTTTCACAAAACCAGGCAGCATCAGCAGAGCCTAAATTAGAGCACAACTAAAGTAACCAAAAAAAGCACAAAAAAAACAGCAGCCAACGAGGCACTGCGCGATCCCCCCCCCCTCTGAAAATGGGTGCCCCTAAAAACGCTGAAGAAAACTAAAGTTGCAAAAATTTCCTGGCTCTGCCAGAGATTTTCTACTGGATTTTTGCCTACTACGTTTTCCAGCAAATTGATACTAGAAAATGTCGAGCCCCCCCCAAGCGCCACCCCAAGAAAAATTCCCTATAATACTGTAATTTAATATCTGGTTACTGAACTAGGCGGTAGAGGCACAGCTACGACTGGAACTTTCTATACCAGGGTTTTTTTTTTGAAAATCGGACCTGCGTAAATTTTGCGTATTTTTGTTTTCGAGTGCGTATTTTTAGTTTCGACTGCGTAAAATTACAAAAATCGCTTCTCAACGTTATAAAAGCAATAAACGCATTTACCGTCGAATTAATGTTGTTTTTAAGAGTTTTAAACAACGTTAAGAATCTTAGCTCGAGTTTAAATTGCGTGTTATCTCTGTGGTGTAAGAGTATAAATGAATAGGTGACGAAAAATAGATACGCAGGGGGTCTGGGGGGCGCAGCCCCCCAGAAGTTGAAGAAAATTTTAAATTTCGGAGTAAATTTGCTCTTAAAACTTTGACTTCTTTGCCTTGAACTGTTTAATAGTTAAGCCAATATTTGGTTAGACAAATAGAGTTACTGTTCCCTTGATTGAACACATATTTAAGATTTCAATTTATATACTATATATATATATCAAATCAAATAGAAAGAAAAGCATCGCATGGTACAACGTGGGATTAGGCAGAAAGTATAATCAACTGTAGACGGAAGGAGAATCGAAGAGATATGTGGGGGGTCTGGGGGGCGGAAGCCCCCCAGAAGAAGCCAGAGCCCAAAAAACCGTAAAATTTCTCAACAAAATAATTTATAGCACTCTAGAAATTCCTACTACCGAATTTTTCGGCTGCGTATTTCGGTGCGTATTTTTGTTTTTGACTGCGTATTTTTAAGCTCGACTGCGTAAATACGCAGTATTTTACGCAAAAAAAAAACCGTGTTCTATACAAACCCTAACTTCTCAAGGCATTAATTGCGGTGCTTTCCAAGAATTAGTACGATTAAAAAGGCTGGTCCACTATGTCGTCTAAGTTTATAACTTAAGAACTACGCATATAAGTGCACATGATTATATACACGTTTGGTTAACAATTAATTAAATGCAGCGCCACTGATTAGTATATACTGCACGAAATGAAACTGGCACTTCCAGATGTCTGCCCAACGTAGTTCAACCTACCAGCATCCTTTGGAAAGCCTTTAACACAGCGTCGATGAAATCCCTGATCACAGCTATCACATATCACAAAGTCACCCTTAAATGGAAAGCAAAAAAAGTTGGTACGATAAGAAAAACAAAACCAGTACTTTGCTTTAAGTCTAGCATTAAATAATTGGCTCTCTCCTGTTTCGGAATAAGAACTTTGCCTGCGACGCTTTGACACTGCGCGTTAAGCAGGAGTCCGCGAGTCCCGAATTTTTCGAGTGCTTGGTGGGCGTCCAACTTTCTTTCATTTCTTTAACTGGGTCAACAACACCCCTAAATAAGGAGGGGGGCTGAGCACAGAGACGCCCAGCTCCCAAGAGAGCTCAGTGGTAGGAGGGGTGCGGCTAAACTCTCCGACTTCCTAGCCAATTATCCAGCACCAACCAGGTTTTTTCAAGCTTCTTGAAATTTTCTTCTACAGGTGAAAATGTGAGTGTACTTTTTAGTGTGCTTACAAAATTTTTTGTTTTTAAAAAGTGTGCGAAACTACATACTTGTATTATATTATATACTTGTACGTACTTGAAAACACAATAAAAACACAAAAAAACAGTGGCATCAACAGTTCATCATTAGAGTTAGATTATTGCATTAGTAATGAGCAGCTGTAGGGAGCATAAAACGTACACTTTTACTGCTCAGTCCATTTGCACAGACATCACAGCGCTTGCAATCCAAACAATGCCAAGATGACTCCGGTCTATCCAATAACACAGCAGCAACCTCCGCTTTGTAGCCCAGACAAGAGGGGTGGCCTAGAAATGAAACGTTACATCGTCACCATCATTATCATCATATCTGGAGCCAATCGGTGAGACCATATAGCCGGACTAAAGGCGCCCGGTACCCCGGAGAAAGCCCAGTATCCCGGGAGGGTCATGCCACAGGACGGCCAAGCACCAAGCCCAGGGTTTATTTCAGGCGAAAAAGGGGGGGGGTGGGGAGAGTGGGGGGGGATAAATTGGTTTAAGACGCCAAAAATACAGTAAAAATATCCCGTTTTCTATATACATACGTATACTGCTATATCTAACATGCTAAAAAGGCCTCAAAAATTGAATTTGAGTACCAAAATAGACGACTTTCGACAAAATTCCGGCAAAGCCGGAAAATATTTGAAATTTTTGATTAAAAATCCTTAAAGTTTGTCATTTTGTTGGCACCTTATAATGAGTGGGGGAACCCGATAAGTGGGGGCGCCCCCCCAGTAAAGTAAACCCAGAAACCTTGGGAGCAGTCATCAAACGTTATAGAGGTCGGGGAAAAAAAAACCAACCCGCAAGTGGTGGGGAAAAAAAACCAACCCCCCGTTTGGGCGATGGGGATGAGCTAGCGGGCTCAAATTTTGCATGCAAGTTGGTAGGGCCCATCCCACCTACCACACCAAATTTGAGCTAAATCGGACCACTTTTGAGCATTTTGTGACATTTTGAAAATTTTGGCATTTTTGACCCCCCAAAAATTCAAAATTTGCCTATTTTTGAAGGCCTGTAAAAAATTTTCCATAGCAGTTAGATAATAACTTTTAATAGTTTCTATGAGAACAACATGTGCTCTTTCCAAAAATGTCGGTCTCGCCTTCCTGCGACGCTTGGCAAGCTGCCAGCAGAATTTTTACAAAATGGGAAAAAAAAACCAAGGGGTGGGAAAAAAAACCAATTTTTGCTTTTGCTGCCAAACTCCCAAAAATGGTTCTTAGTTGCTCAAAAGTCATCCACATAGCAAGTTTAATGCGTTCTTTCGCGTGAACAGCTCAAAATTGCATTTGGACTTGGCAATTTTGTGCTAGCCGGTAAAAACCTCATTTCGGCGGATCGGCTGTTTGGCTCAGCTAAAGCGGCCAAAAAGTACTCTGGGACAAAGAAATACGCGAAAAAACACTGAAACAACGTTTATTTTAATTTATTTCATCGAATTTCGAAAGATTTACAAATTTTTGCATTTTAACATAGAAACTGGCAAATTTGATGAAACCTAGCCAGTTGATGCTGCAAATTTTGATGTTTGATTTTCTCAATTATTATAAGGAATATCGCAAAAATAACTGCAGATATGAAGTCAGCGACGCCGATTTTACCTGTCGCATGCATAAAATCGCTAATATGAGTTACCCTGACCGAATACTGGGGGTTGGTTTTTTTTCCCACCGGTTGGTTTTTTTTCCCGCCATTGGTTTTTTTTACCCCGGCTAATTAACCGTTAATTACTAATTAACGACAGGACCTAGAGAGGCGATTTATATACCAAAATGACAGTCTAGACAGGGCTTGATAAGAAAATAATTTGTAGCCGGATTGCTCCACTGGGTAGTTCTGCAGAGTCCAAAAAGTGACTACCTTGGTTTTTTTTTCCCCGACCTCTATACATCATGGTGGTGCATACAAAACACACCGATCTTTTTATAAATACGTTCCTATTTAGGTATAATTTTAGCAGTCCGTTTTGCTTTGCCACATCCGTATATATACGTACGTTATTACGTACGTTTCAGACTTGTACCAGCAAAAAAACTCACAAAATAACCTACCTACACTACCAGTGGATACCTACCTACACCACCGCAGCCAGAACAGATAAGAAGGTTCGCTTCTCCAAGGTCAGTAGTCTGACTGTCTTCACAAATTAGGCAAGCACCAGTAGTCTAAAGCAAGCAAACAAAATGCACGTAGATTAAAGATAAGTGTGTGAATCTTCACACAATTTTTGTTTACTAGCTATTTCCTCTAATGTGAAACATTAGCACTCTATGTACAGACGTATAAACCTAAAAAATTCCAACTCGCGGATAATGGAACATTCCAACCAGGAAATTACGTACCTTTCTATCGTCAAGCTCGTTACGATGACGTCCGCCATTAGCTTTGGATTTGAGGTTAGCAGAAACAGAAGCAGCAGCAGCAGTTGTAGAGTTCGACGAAGACGTGGGCAACCGCAAAGCATTTTTGGCGTCCTGCATAAGCCAGCCCTTGGAAACGGCCCGTTTAACGCCGGCTCGAATCAGGGCTCTGAGACTGGAGATTTCCTCCGAAAGCTCAATATCATTGCATTTCCGCAAATACTGCTCAATATGCTGTACAGTACAGCCACAGGTGGATCGATTGTCACTGGAGGCGGAGGTTGCTGTCAGATCCTTGACAGTGTCAATTATCAGAGAACAGATGTCAGAGCTGGGACTGAGGCTCAGCTTTGCACGACCAGTACGACTGCTAGACTTTCGAGGAGCAGAACTGGACGACGACACAGGCATGCAAACAACAGATTACGTTAATTTTTTCGCTGAGAAAATGGCGTCGGTTTGTTACAACTGGCTTCACAGCAGTAAGTAACCAAATGCTTAATTCTAAACGGCTTAACATTAAATGCGTACGCACTTATACAGACGTACATATATACGTAGTACGTATATCTGGGCGTCTACTGGGCGTTTAAGAAAAAATAGGAAAAAATATAGGAATTTTTCGCGAAAAAAAGGAAAATATAGGAATTTTTCCAGCGCAAATATGCCGTCAATTTTGGCCAAATTTCGCAAAATTTCAACTATATAACTATCAGTAACGACCTAGACTTATTATACGGAATTTTTCTAGAGGGAACTTGAGGGGATTTTCGAAAATTTTCTAAAAATATGTGAAAAGTTTTATGACATCATGGAAAAAGTTCGCGGATAAAGTTCGATTTCAGTGAAACGGCAAAAATCAAGTACGGTATATACATTTCACGGAAAGAGTGACCGTTGGCGAAATAGACAAATCGGCGAAATTTCCCGAAAAAATGGCGATTTTAGCAAATTTAGCTACATTTGTGGACCTTAAGCTTCTGGCTTATTTAATTTTAACGAAATTTTCGCTATTTTAGCGTAAAAAACACCTAAAATTAGTCATTTTTAGCGATTTTTGGCAATTTTTACACAAAAAACGTGAAAATTTGCAAAATTTTTTCCAAAAATATGCCCCCCCACTTTTGGTAACCCCCCCTTCGATGGGGGGGGGGCAAATTTGAGCCCCCCCCCCCCATAAATTTTGGCCTAAAAATAAGCCAGAGCCTGAGCATATTTGGCAACTAAATTTAAACAAGCTCATAAACAAACTTTTCCGAAAATTGCCTTTGAAAATTGTAAAAAAATGAGCTTAGTTGCGAAATATGCTCAAGCTTAACGTCCACAAATGTAGTTAAATTTGCTAAAATTGCCAGTTTTTCTTGAAATTTCGCCAATTTGTCAATTTCGCCAACGGTCACTCTTTCCGTGAAATGTACCGTATATATATATATACATTAGTGATGGGCACCGGATATTTTTTCATATCCGGATATCCGCCTATTTTGCGTTAACGGATATCCGGATATTCCAAACTTAACCTCAAGAAAAATTTTCAATTTTGCTGTCAATTTTTCGGCAGGCTGTGAATATCTATCATGCAACCAAGCTGCAACTCTGGTTTCAAAAATATTTTCAAAGGAATTTTTAAAAAATATTTTACAATTTTTGAAATTTTGTCAAAAATTTGCTAATTTTTCATTACTTTGTCTGAAATGCACACGGATCCGGATATCCAGTGCCCATCACTAATATACGTACATAAAATATCCGGCAAAGCCAGAAAATTTTTGAAAATTTAAACTTCTCAGTGTTTTTGGGACAAACTTTGTTGCGTATCAAAGGAGAGCGTATTTGAGCATTCTATGTTTTGGGAGGAGCACTTTAGGAGGGGGCAAATTTGAGGACGGCACTGCAAAAGCATATGAAGCTTGAACCTGAAAAAGCTATAGGAAGAATACGAAGCTGGAAAAATTTTGTAAAACTAAGGAAAATCCTCAATAGAAACACTCAAAACTTTAGTTTCGGCAGTCAGTAAAAATTTAAAATGTAAGCACGAAACTGCCAAAGCACGAAAATTGTTTGAAATTACGGTTTGGCAACATTTAATTTAAAATTTTAAAATAAAAGCAGACAGCAAAACTAACTTCGGAAAAGTGGTAAACATAAAAAGAACAGCGCAACCATATTTCGGCACGACGTAAAGATCAGAAAACATTAATTGAAAAGGAAGCAGGGATCTGGGGGGCAGCCCCCAGCAAAAGCTAGAGGTTTCTGGATAATGCAAGCTTGAAAATCTATTTTTCCGAGCGATTTTGGAAAGCCCTTGGGTCATGGTTTTTTTGCGTCAGGGGCTGCGTCATGGCGCAAACTTTTTTCGTGTGACGCAAATGAAATTAGCCCTGACGCAAGCCTGGCGCAGCTGGATTTGAACTTCAACTAGAGGCAAAATTGTGCAAACTTGCTGGAAAATTGTGTTTCTAACGTGATATTTCTAAAACTTTTCTGCTGGGGGCGGCGCCCCCAGACCCCCGCATGTCTGCCTTCTTACTTGTTGCTGAGTGCTAAGATGACTGACAAACTAATGTTTTATTTAATCATTGAATATAAGGGCGCATGTAGCAGCGGAAACAGCTTGCAAGTCTTGCAGATGTAGCACTTAAAAAGATTTTAATATACATTCGATATTGCAATAACTGGCCATACTTAATACCACATCAACTGGTCGCGAAAATGCTCTAAATTAATTCCTGGGAGAGTCTTAATTGCAAAAATTCTTCAACTTCTGGGGGCTTATTCCCCCAGTCCCCCCGTGTTGGTTCTTTCTCTAGATCTTAATGCTTCACACATTATAGTCGGCTTTAAAGATGCAAAATTTGAAAACAGGTGGAAAATGTGTTTAATGCTGTGTATTGATGGTTAAATAGTTAAACATTGGTTACACATTAAAATAATGTTTAAAATACTTATTAGATTGTTTAAAAATAAATTTTATTTTTGACGCAGTGACCCCAGTCCCTGACGTAATAAAATTTTTCCTGGCGCAGCATTGGCGCAAATCGTGAAACCAAAAAAACCTGCCTTGGGTTATTCTAATGTGCAATTGGTTGTCTAAACTGCATTAGTAAGTAAGTAATATAATTTTTGTGAATTCGTTTACAAAGAAATCACAAAATTTTTTTATTACTCACGCCACACAAGGGCTACCGGCATGAAATTTGCACCATATGTAGAGGGGGTCACTACCGCTCCATACGTCCAAAAAGTGGCCAAAAATGGCATAAAATCGAAAATTTAGGGCGTGGGGGGGAATGGGGGGGTCCCCCGAAATTGTGTTCCCCCCCTCCTGCCATGTTCTTTTTCTTTATCGTGTTTCGGACGCCCCCCCCCCCAGATTTTTTGCCCAGCCACACGCACACCTATGCCCACCCTCCGTCGAAACCCCCCCCAGATTTTTTGCCCCGCCACACCTAGGGCTGGGGGGTTTGGGGTTGGGGGAGGATATGTCAACAATTCTGCGAGGAGGTAAAATTGGTCAAAAATTGGGGGGGGGTTACCCCCACCGAAAAGAAACTATCCCCCTCCAGTAAACCTACGGGGAGAGGTATGAAAGGTAACCACGTAAGCATAGTTTCCCTGGAAATTTTGGTTGGGGGGGCAAACTTCGAAAATTTGGTGGTCGATCCCCGAAAAGTGATGGGGAGTATAGCCATGGGGTGAAAAAAAACCCACCCCCTTTTTGGGGGGGAAAAACCCACCCGCCTCCTGGGTCACGGGTTGGAGCTAGGAGCTCCAAAACATACCAGCAGAAAGCGCGACTCTTTCTAACCTATGTGTGCAAAGATCAGGTCATTTGGTTCACTCTTGCTCATTTTATGACATTTTGAAAATGACACCTACTTTTTGGTCCAACCTTCCAAAAATTTGGCAAAAGTTTGGACCGATGTAACTTTTGACAGGGTTGGGCTAGAAAAGTTTTGCAAATATCGGCAATGATGGCAAGTCTTCCTCTTTGCACACAGCAAAAATTAGACCGATCCGATGCACCGTTAGACTGGCACATTGCCAAACGTGGCGGGGAAAAAACCCACTTTGGGGGGAAAAAACCCACCCAAATTTTTTTGAAAAATTTTTTGCCAGCTCAACTGGGAAACAATTCGGGACTGTAGTACTATATTATCGAGGACGCTGCATCACCCTATGCTGTCAGATTTGGACAATTTTGAATACTTGGGTAGCTAGAGGCATAAAACCCTAAAAGTGCAATTTCGCTGCTGGATGACCCAGCAGTATAGGTGTACCTGGGGGGGGGGGGGTGGGGGGGAACCCCTCCCCCCAAATGGAAAAGTGCCGACCCCACCCCCGAAATTTAGGAGGCAGACCCCACCCCCAAATGGCCAAATCCCAGACCCCACCCACCCAAATTTTCCAGACCCCACCCTAAAAATTTTAAAAATTTTGCCTCAAAATTAGTAAAAATTCGAAATTTTTTGCAAAAATTCGAATTTTTTGCAAAAAAATCCAAGTTTTTCTACTAAATGAGCAAAAATGAAGAGATATTGTTGATTTTTAGTTGGAAATAACGTTTTTTCAGCGAATTCGCGAAATTTTTTCTAAATTTTTGACCGAAAAATTTTTTACCCCCTCCCCCAAATTCGATTTTTCCGGACCCCACCCCACCTCAAACCGGCTGACCCCACCCACCCTAATTTCGGCTACCCCCTCCCCCAACGATTTCTCAAGGTACACCTATGCCCAGCAGAGGTCTAATTGTGACTTTTAATAGCCAATTGTACGTAAAAAACCAGTCTCTACACGCTAGAATAATAAGTTTTATCAAATTACATCGTTTTTAGCATTTTTCAAAAATTGAACTATGTTTATGTGTTAAACTTTATGAAACCTGACCATTTGATGCTGCATTTTCAATGGCACATGAGATCTCAAAAAAAGCTACCTAGGTCGGGTTTTTTGACTCATACTAACTAAAAAAGGGTTGAATCTTACACTGGAAGTGTCAGAATTGCGCTACGACAATTTTTAAGATCTGTGAGGGGTGGGTTTATTTTCCCCCATTTGGGTTTCCCCCCATTGGGTTTTCCCCCCGCTACTTTTTGCATTATATCGGCCTAACGGTACAACCTAGAGAAGTGCAAATGGGCTTAAAAGAAAGATCTAAGTGCGCCAAGTACGATGGTATATAGAGTTCTCAGCTAGCCCTTATAACAAAAAAGTTCCGGCCAAAATCCGAAAAAGTGGGTTTTTTCCCCCCCCCATGGCTATACCCCCCCCGAACCCCCCCCCCCCAAAATTCAGAAAATGGCCTAAAAACGCAAAATTTTCTGTATTTTAACCCTTTTTTGTCAAAACAAGGCTTGTTTTTATCGTTTTAGGCGTTTTTACACCGTTTTAAACCGATTTTAAGCCAAAATTTGAGAAAAAATTTTCAAAAAGTGACCATTTTTTAGCAAAATTTAGCCAACTTTTTGGCCCCAAAAAGTGCTGGGGGGGGGGTTCGGGGGGGGTAACCAAAAGTAGGGGGAGGGATAGTCAAAAAATCTGGGGGGGGTAAAGTTGGTCGAAATTTTGGGGGGGGAGACCCCCCCGACCCCCCCCCTAGGGAAACTATGCACGTAAGTCAAGTCAGCTGACCAGATTTAACTACAAATTATAATATTGGTGTCGTTGGATAGCCCTCAATTTGTAGTATATGTAGTGACTTTCCTTTTAATTTGTAGCTGAAAGGTTAATGAGAAATCAGCGTTTGAAACTTCACATCTTTAACACACAATACGTGTCTCCGGCTCTCCGCTGCACATGTGACTCAGATTTGGCCACGTGACTGTGTCACAGGTGCTAGAGAAACGCACATTCTATATGATAAAGATATGAAATTTCAAACGTTGATTTCTCATTAACCTTACAACTACAAATTAAAAGGAAAGCTGTTAAATATACTACAATTTGAGGGCTATCCAACGATACCAAAATTATAATTTGTAGGTGAACCTGGTCAGCCGACTTGACGTACGTCAGGTAACCAGAAGGTCACCAAGCCAGCCACAAAACTGTTAGGCTTCCATGCTATGAATTATACATATTATAAAGCAACCATTGCTGAAAAGCTGAGATTGCTACTACTTGCTTATTGACGTTTATCAAATGTATTACAGCTACTAAAAATACCGTAATAAAATTTCGCGAAACATCAATCATTATGTTACACTTTACGTGTTGCTTCAGGTTTAGAGGTTCTCTCTACACTGCACCCGTTTTGTTTTCGTTTCTGAAGAGCTAACATATATACAATCTAATTCAATTTAATTAAATCAATTACTGTTTATGTGTTTTGTTTCTGCAGAATTGCAATTATTTTGTGTGGTTATTTCTTCTTATTCTGAACTGCGAGAAGACAAGCAATCTGTTGCTAGGCAACAGATCAGCGATGTTTGCTCACATTTCACTATTCCTTCAGAGGCTGTAAACGCCACAGACCTCTCGTGTACTTTTATTACTGTATTTTATGGTTTTAAGCAGTTTGAAAGCAGATCTGTGAAAAAAGTTTGAAAAGCAAAAGGCATATTGATCTAATTAAAAAATCAAAACTTAGAATTGACACACACAAAAACCCTTTTTCGATGTTTTGTTATTAGAATTTAGTCATCTACCAATTATTTATGGTAACAGCTGTTAATAGTACATCTACCTCAGCTGTTGTTGGTTAGTCTTTAGGATGTTTTTGTTCCGCGAGGTGGATGGTGTGCCTTATAGTCTGACAGATGTATTAGTATTATAGTAATAAAAATATTTGCAGCCTGACATTGGTGTACTTTAAGGTTTAGAAGGTGCTTTACCTTTCTGGCAATCTGTTTATTCCAGTTATAAAAACCTTATATGTCTCAGAAGTCATCATCGAAGCAAGCTCCTCGCGATTCCGGTCAGCGTGACCGCAGTAGAAGTCACAATCGCGGAGAGGGTGCAGAAAGGAAAAGCCAAAGGTTGGTTTTTAAGGCGGTGGAGTGTAAATTTATAAGCTCGAATTCTTTATGAAAGTGGAAGAAACTTTGCAGATATATTATTTTGGTGTTCTTTAACATTCTGGGACCAGTCCTGCATTTTTAGGTGGAAAGATAAGAAATTTTCAGTTTTTGGCATTATATTCTCAGAAAAGAGGGTATAAAAATAAACACTTTTGCTTTCTCTAGTGGTTAAATCAGTATAAGCCAAAAGCTATTTTGGAGGTCAAAAAACGGGTTTCAAGGAAATCAGTTTTTTTAAAAATGACTGCTAAATGTTACGGACAATTGTCGTTTATTTATATTCAATCGGTACTTGGTCTGATTGCACATTTTATCAATGCATATTAGCTAGGATTCGTTGTTTAAGCCGGAGATTTAGCCGAAAAATCATTTCGGCAAAACTGCGATTATTTGCTTTGAACATCGATTTCTCAAAACTACGCAGTGGATTCGCCTGATTTTTGTCTGGCTGAATATTCGCACTATTGCGGAGGGATAGACATTAGACATTTGCCGGATTTTCTGGAGTATTGAGACTTGTTGAGCCAAATTCAGAAAATGTTCCTCGACCCATATGTCCTTCATTTCATAGCATGGCACAAGAAGACATTTTGGCCGATCCACAGTTTTGAGAAATCGATGTTCAAAGATTTTTGGTCTATATTCAGCCTGTCAGATATATTTTACATCCTGTCAAATGTATCTTACATCTTATTAGTTACAGTTGATGCAACTGTTCGGCCTATGGAATGGATTACCGAGGTTTTGTTGGTATTTAAGTGGAACTAAAGAAAACTAGTTAAAATTTCAGTTCCAGACAAACTTTTGTCCAGAATAATGTCTTTCATAAAAACGGTGTCAGTATAATCGACCCTTGATCTAATCTAAAATAAAACCTAAAATAAATAGGTTAATTCCACAGTCACTGATTCTTGGCCCATATTTAATTTTTGCAGCAAAGATAGAATCAGTTCTAATCAGAAGACATCAACACGAAAAGATGCTAAAGAAGAAAGCAAGGGTACGTCAGACAGAAAAACTATTTGTCATATATCTGAAAAATGAATAAATAAATATCTTGCGATGCGGATCGAAAACATTTCAGGTTCCGACTGGAATTTGAAATCATAAACCGCAAGATTCGTCAACAAATATATATATTGTATCGTGGGTGAGCCGAGCAGCAATCAGTTAGTTTAACAGTTATGCTTGTAAGGGAACCAGGCATAGGAAAGATTGATAAGCCTGCAATGGGAGTTCAGCTGATGGTCCCGTGGTGTAGTGGTTAGCATGTCTGCTCCGGAGTCAGAAGGGCCGTGGTTCGATACCCGGCAGGACCAATTCTTTACTTTCAATGGTGAGTGAAAAGCTGAACCTCCCTCTTCCCTTCTGTCTTCTAGGTCCTGGTTTCGTGGGTACAAGGGTACCTGACGCCTCGTTCGGGCCTGTCCTTGGCTTCTTCCTGGTCCACCAGCCCTGAGGTCAGCCGCTGCTTTGACCCCTGTCTTTGAGTCACACTCTTATTATGTGGATATGTTTAAGGTATTATATCCTCTGTAAGAATTAATTTCATCAAAGCTACAGTGATGTTTTGTGGTTTTAGAAAAGGCCATGAAAGATGTGATAGGGTCAAAAACTAGCAGCAAGATTGAGAAAACTGCCAAGCCGTCATCAAACAAGGCCAAAACAACGACACAAGTAAAGGTATAACTTTTGTTTCTGTATTTTAGCTGTCAGCAGTTGCGGAATGCCGTTTGTTTGGCATTATTTTGAAAACATTGCCAGATCTGTGGAAAGAACTGAATCTGTGGGCATGAATATTCGCAATAACTACATACTAAGGCCGAAGCCTTAGTCCGAACAGGTGCGCAAAGTACAGCGCCCACTGGCTCTCTTCTGTTCGGACTAAGGCTTCGGCCTTAGTGACTGCAGGGCAGGCGTTTTTCATTATTTCTTTATGATAAACGTTCCGTAACGTGATACAGTATAGAAAATTTTATATTTTTAGGACAAAGAAGCTTCGAAAACGAAAACATCCCACCAAGATAGGTTTGTTTTACCAATCCTTGTTTGAAAATAGAAATTTTTTTGAGAAATCTTGCATACGCCCTATCAAGATTAGATCTAGGTTGACTTGTTATAATGTTATAGTATTAATTTTTGTAGTTTAACGGACGTTTCAAACAAGCTACCATTATTTAAATGTATATAACTATTGACATGATTGATTTATCCGCTGCCAGAACTAAGAAAACAGCTAAACCGACGGAAGATTCTCGGAAAACAGACAACAAGAAATCTTCAGAAGCTACCAAAAGTTCTGACAAGAAAAAAGAAAAGAAGCCAGAATCAAAATCTGAGACGAAAAGAAAGCAGGTAAAAATGTTTACTGGAATTAAATAACCAAGAGCATGCATTACAGCTTAGTTGGCTTCTGGGTCTAGAGAGACTTTAACCCAAAACATTTCAAAATCGTGAGTTGCCTAATTCTCAAAATCAGCAAAAATTTCCTTTCCCCAAATTTTGGCCTAAATTCACCATAAATCAGCAATATGTAGCAAATGCCAAACCAAACTTTTAGGGATTGTTAAGAAAAGATTTGCATAAGACAGCTTTGCTTTTCATTCGTTTAAAATATTGGAACGACTTCGGTCAAAATGTCTTCAATGTTTGTTTTCTAGTCTCATCAAGAGGGTTTACACACTTTTACCGGCTTGTGGAGGGGAGAGTATGCATCCTAACATTCATCCGCTTTATCCTAATTTTCTAAATATGAAGCTTACTTTATCATCTATAATTTATCATGTGTTCATAACTGGATATCAGATTATAAAATCTTGATTTTATAAAGAAAGGTTGGTTGGTAGGATCTATTTCATTTTTGTGAAAATTTAAATTGTTTCCAAAACGTTTTAGGCATCTACACCACCACCTGCGCCGCAAGATGATGTCGACAATGGCTACGAATATGAAGACGATTTTGAAGTATACTTCTTTGGCCTATTTCCTAATTCTTATAGTTTCAATGCTATTTCATAATTCTTATATAGTACCTAGAAGCTCCAAATGTGCGTCTACCCCTAAAGTGCGTCAAAAAATTTTCAAGGTCCTCTAATTTTCTTGGCGCGGCATTACAGTAAGACATTTTTATATCACGTTATTCTTTGAGACGAGCTCTATCCAATGATGTAAAAATCATCGCTGTCACGTGAACAAGGCGGGACTTTTTCATCTCTAAAGTATGGTACAAAGTGTTGCAGTGCATGTCCAAGGATTTTCACTCATGTCCGAGATTTAGTTTTTTTAGTATAAAAAGTGCTGTACTGGAGCAATTTGGTTGTTTAAACCATCATTTCAATCCTCAACATGTGCTCTATTTTGTGATGTGCAATTTTATTTAAATTAACAAGTTCTAGAATTTATTAAATTTTATTTCGTAATTTAGGTCAGAACCCCCTAAAGTGCGTCACTCGAGCTATTGATAGGACAAAAATACTAATACAGAAAATAAAAGTTTGATTTTTGTTAGTTTTCTACTTGAAAATATTAATTTTAAAATGGTTAAAACCCAAATTCCAACGTAATAGAAGAAAATCAAAGGTTATTGAAATTTTCAAATTTAAAATATTTCACTTCAATTCCGATATGTTGAAGGCCTAGGGCACACAGGTTAGAGACCTCTTAATTGTTGAATTTAAGCTTATATTTGTTGAAGCTTGCTAAGACTAAATTACACATGCTGATTTTGATTTTGGACGTGAAATTTCTAACAAATATCATGTTTTTAGTAAAAAACAGCAGGTGACGCACATTTGGACACTAGCGACGCACATTAGGACATAGTCCTTAAAGTGCGTCAAGGCTAAATTTTTATTAATTAAAAAATTATAGAGATTGTTGTATAGCAAAATAGGTCGTAAAATTGATAAAATATCTTTAGAATATGTTAATTAACCATCAGAAAAAGTTTCAGCTTTGCCCGATAATCACAGCTTTTGGTAAAAATCGAGAAAGTCAAAAAGTCAAAATCGCACAAAAAGGGTGACGCACATATGGAGCTTCTACTATATTTTATACCTAATTTCATAATTGTTATACTTTTATACGAACTCTTACAGGATTATGAAGATGATTTTGAGAACGAGGATGAGTTTGATGATGCCGACAGCGGACTATCTAGTTCGTCTCCTCCAAAAGTTTCTAGCCCTCCTCCCGTCATTCAGTCAACTTCTGAAGCGGTAAAACTTTGTCATTGATAAATTATAATACTACGATATCATTTTCGCGGAATAATTGCATCATATTTGATTATCATAAAAACCAAATTTGGGGTATGTAATATCCACTCAGTCGTTTTAATTTTAATTTAATTTAATTTTTAATCACCCACATAAACAAATCTTAGATTCATGAGCAGGTGGGCAAACAAGTTGTCGCGGAAGTTAAGTAACACTTTAAGACAAGGCAACTATTACGACTTCCAGCTAGTTTTGCCTTGGCGATTTTGCTTCCTACTGCAAGCACCATATCTTAACTCAAAGAACAGGGAGTCTGTTTCTTCGTGCTTGCCATGATACATTTGCACTGTGTAAATTTATGTATGTAATGGTGTGTGTGTGTGTCGTTATAGCTCCTGTCTACTAATTTGTTTACGTATATTTTAGGTACCAGAAAAGCCTGTTGAAGACTCCAAGCCCCCTCCAAAGTCCATGGCTCGCAGGGCATCCAGCAGCCGTTTCGATTTTACCAAAAAGGCCGCCGCTGCTCTAACGGAGTCCCAACTTCAGGGACTGTCTCGAACGAATCGGAGAGCTCAGCAGATCCTGAAACTGGTCGAACTGGATCGATCCAGTTTCAGCATCTATGATATGGCCCCTGTGAAAGACTATGAATACTATATGCAAGCGTTTGGAAGCAGTAGTCGTGTGCAGGTGCTTTGTTTGAAGTTGTATAAGTGAAAAAATTGACAAATTGGAATTTTTGTGCAACTCACTTTTGATGAAATTTAATTTAGTTTAATTTAATACCATTTAATTTAATTTAATTTACTTTAATTAATTTAATTTAATACTATTTAATACCATTTAATTTAAATGATTGTATTTATGTTGATTCACCATCCATTCATTATATATGTCGAGTGTTCCTTTATACTATTTACTGTGAGTATAGATGCACCGATATTAGATAATTCACATATACCAAGAGTGCATAATTGCACTATATATAAGAAGAAGAGTAAGCCACTAGAGGGCTCCTGTTCTTGGCATTGCGTAACGGTGCTCCGACCACAATACGCGAATGTTCCCCCGTTTGGTGGGGGGGGGGGTAGAGCAGAGGATTGCGGTGTTTTTGTTCTATTCGCAAATGGGTCCCCGTTTGGTGGGGGGGTATGCAGAATTGTTCCCATTTTTGTTGGGGGGGGGGGGGGGTATAGCACAGTATAACGGTAGGTTTTGTTCTATTCTCAAATGGGTCCCCGTCTGGTGGGGGGTATGCAGAATGGGTCCCCGTTTGGTGGGGGGTATCAATCAGAGGTACCCGTTTGGGGGGGGGGGGTCGCCAACAGCCCAACAGATTCATCCAATGTTAGCCTGACTTGACGACCCCCCCCCCCCCCCCGAAACGGGGACCCCATTTGCATACCCCCCCCACCAAACGGGGACCCGTTTTGCCTACCCCCCCCCACCAAACGGGGAGGGGGTATGCTTGTCGACCCCCCCCCCACCAAACGGGGGAACATTCGCTTATTGTGGTCGGAGCACCGTTACGCAATGCCAAGAAGAGAAGCCCTCTAGTGGCTTACTCTTCTTCTATAATATAAAGGAATAAATTATGGTCTCTTGCATATACTCTATACATATATAATCTTCTGCATATACATTAGATGTTACGTATGGTTTGAACTTTCTGTTATTTTCCCTCAGGCGTTGACACAGACGGGCGATGACGTGGTTGAGCGCGACATTCAGACAGAGTCCATTGAATTTGAGGGAAAATGGACACAGCACCCGCCAACGAGTCGATACGGCGTTGGATGTAAGCCCGCCTCTTTAGCTTGCTCTTTCTCCACATCGTTTCTACTTTCGTGGGTTCACGCAGTGAAAGTCATGTACTAAATTGAATTATGAGATTTGAATTTTTGGACCTTCAGTCGTACCGGACTTTTCTCATTTTCTTATTCTTATTTAACACGGTGTTTCACCGTAGGATAGGTTCGCCAAGAATCAGATGCAATAACAAGATTAGCTACCATGCTTGTATAATCTCTCTCCTCTCAGGTATACTCGGCCGCGGGTAAGATAAAATTTGCTACCCTTGAATAAGTGTCTTAACAGTAAACTTAAGTGTACTGCATGTAACACTCAAAACGTTTGCGGTATCTTGAAGGTATTAATTGACCTGCGGGCAGCGGACCGCGGAACGTGGAGTGTCGGGTACCAAAAATGATATCCGCTTCCAACTCCGTGACCACATTTAATACGGTTTCGCTGTTTATTTAAGTGGTTTCTATCTCGCCTAAAGGCGAGATAGCTGTTAACGAAAATGGCACAATATGAACTGCATTGTGACAGCACTGAGATTTCTACATATCCTTAACACAAAGCTGGTTACTGTTTGTGTTTTTATCACGAGGGGGGCAATGGCTGAACTTTGACGATGATTATCTGATTTCTTCAAGCAGAATTTTTAACAAGGAAGCTGTTAATTAAAGTTAATTAAATATAAGTTTTATAACCCCATAATGTTTCTGAAGGGGCTCCTGTTTGACACTTTTACAAGCAGTAGCGCTGAAAATACAAGGCCCCCTTTGGTTGAAGCAAAATCATTCGTTTCGTAGAATTTGCAACAATATGCAAATTAGCTTATAAAGTTAAGTGCAGTTGCACCATAAATTTTGAGATTGGCAGGCGGCGCGACGAACTGTGTCAACTTGGATAGCCTTGTTTAGTCACTACCATCGATCCCTCAAGAATAAATTAGCGACAGTCTTCGAAATATTAGAACTTTTATTCAATAGTCTGAATACCCTCCAACTGGAATTATCTCTTCATTTTAACAACGTTTTTAACCTTCAAAGCTTTCCTGTGTTCTCAGGGCACTACAACACATTTGTGCCGTCGATTTTGTAAATATTCCAGATCAAATTCTTAATCTTAAGAATTTAGCATGCAAGGTAGCAATTGTCCAATATCGAGTCAAGATCTCAAGTGTTTCGTGAAAACTAGATAAATTTGAATCACATCACAACGTTTCCAGATATCTAATTGCTAACTATTGCAAGCAAAAAATTACAACCTGAGGACTTAAAATATCGGAAACCTCATGGAGAACTTAAACTTAAAATTCAAACTCAGTGACATTAGCATAGTCGTCCACATGATACGTTTGTTTTTAACACACAGTGTTTGTAACTGACGGAGGAGGGCCGACAAGCCAATACCCCCTTCGTTTGGTTAGAGGTAACTAAAGGATGTCCCCCGTTTGGTGGGACGGGAGATAAAGTAACCAACGGATGTCCTCGCTGGGAGGAGGGGGATCACTGAAAGAGGTTCCGACACCGTTTGTGGAGGGGGAGGATTGCCAGAAAAGATGAACAGTGGGGCTGCACCAGTAAACTTTAAGAATACCATCAGAAAAGGTTAACTACTGGAGTTTTATTCAAAAATCCTACTTACTCATGTGCCATTCCTTCCATTCCACTATTTTTAAAGTTTTTTGGTACAGTTCATGGTAAGATTGGCTGTTGGCCACCTCCCTCAAATGGGGGGGGGGCTTTTTCTTACCATAATTCTTTTCCTGCTCTCTATTGGCTTACTCTTCTTATATACAGAAGAATTATGAACTCCTGATGCCAGTGCGAAAGAGTATTATAAATTAAATGTCAACAGCGAGATAATGCTCCTTTTAGGAGCCAACTTGTTAAACTATTTAATTTTGATGGTCAACACCAACCCGTCGCTTTTTGGCGTTCGGGGACGCTTTACTGTTTTATATGTGGGCATTAATTCTTTGTAAGGCGAATATATGTATAGTTAGCATCACGTGTGAATGGAGTTGATGGCCAGGGGATGTAACGACGTTTCTTTACTAAAAATGGGTGGTCAATTTCAAAGTAAAATAACCCGATTGTAAGCCACTGATGAGTCCCACAATCAGGTCGGTCGGGCATATATAACAAGGCGGTCCGTATATGCGATCACAGTGCACAATGATACTATATGTCACGACTGTATAGTCGCGCAAGACGATCGTTTTTTGTCAACATTAACTTGGTCTTTTTGTGTAAATTTGTATTTTTAGCGGATGAAGGACCCAAAATATTTTCGGAGGAGTCCGGACAAACCGTTGACTCCAGCGATCTCCTACAGGAGCCTCGACTGCGCCTGTTTATCAAAGAAGCTGGATATGTACGTTCAACCCCTGCTGTTAACCCTATGTAATGTGGGACCTCAATTAGAATATTAAAAGATGTGAAAATAAATATTAATTTTAATCTACTGCTTAATTTAAATAGCGAAACTTAGTTAACAGTAATCTAAATAGCTACTAATGAAATTAAAAATTACCATTGATTGCCTTCCAAATTTGTTTGTTTAACCAGCAGTAAAGCCCTTATTTAGAGTGATATAGTTTTCCGTTTCTAAAGGAGTGAAAACTTTGCTTATGAATGTCGCAATGCTTCAAGTCGTTGCAGAAAAACTGATTCAAAAAGTTTAAGAAAGTTTCAATTTCAGTTATTACGTCGCATTTTACTGCCAATGAATGACAACCATACTTACGTATGTAGCAAGGCTCAAATGCCTACACTGGGTTTCCCTTTGGATTAAATTTCTTCCTTATTCATTTAGCTCTACGTTTTGTCATCTGTCGCAATTTGATGTAAGATAAACCTTGCAGAACCAACATTAATTCTTGCCAGAGCTCTTTTTTCAGGCTGAACACTAATTTAATTTCGTATCTGTATGCTATATTTGTCGCTTATTTGATAAAGCTTTCACGTCCACAATTCTATTTCCGACATTTTCGCGATTTCTTTGCGTTTGTGGTCGATGCAGAAATAGATAATCGTTTTTGAATTTTCGTCAAATTTATAAATCTTTATAATTTTTCTCCAAAAATGCTATTCCTTGCCATCGTTTGGAGGAGGATTTCTTGTGTTTCTTGGAAAGAAATTTGTTTCCAAGTCTAGCAGTAATGAATGACACAGCACACATTCCAGAGGGATATGTTTTAATCTCCAACACAATTATAGTCCAAAATTCATGTTAGAATTTTAAGTATCAGCTTTGCTTTATGTGCTTCACTAAATACTGCAAATTTAGGTTATCTGTAATCTTATTGATATGAGTGCTGTGAAGAACGAATCGCGCCTGCCAGAAAAATCCTATCTCAATTTTAGTGACCGATTTGCCATATTGAATCTGAAGCAGTTAGCCAAAAGTAAGCACAGTGTCATCAGAGTAGACCATTTTTAGGCAGTTGATAAAAGAACTAAACACTTATCTGAGCAATCAATTTGTTTGATTAATCTAATTTTATTTGAGTCATGTCTATTTTTTGCTGTTTTGCTATTTTTAGGTTGGAAACATTGTGGTGCTGAATTTTGTGAGTCCAAATGGGACGGTCAAACTGTGCTACTCTCAGCCTCCTATATTCTAGAACCCCTTCATCCTGCATTTTCTAACAAAGGATTGGTTACGCTGTGGACAGGATTAAATCCCAGTGTTCCCAGCAAGTAAAAAAGATCTAGTATAAATGTTAATCTCTTTTGATAGACTCCGATTAATAATTTAGCCAGAATAAAGCAAACTGATCTAACTTATTTCGACTACACCACTTTTGTCAGTTATGCACCTAAATAGTCCTAAATTGTGAACCAGAAAATAGCTGTACTCATTGTCAGTAATCATTTATTCATTAACAAGAGATCAGTTTCTAGAAGATATATCACAATTGGAAGAGCAGCACACCCTCAAGCGAGACTGAAATTAAAATAGACCTTTGTTTGTTATAGAAAATTTATTTTATATAGGACAAAATTTGTAGGAAAATGTTCAGTCAAAATTGTTGAAAATTATCTTCTCCCAACTAAGCTACTCTTGGATTATCGTTTATCGTTTAGGATCTTTGTTTGCGATGCTGAACCTTCCTGCGTCTGCGCTGGACCTGGACTCACAAAAATTGTATTTGTTGGAACAGTAGGTTACAGTCAGACTGGAATCAATTTACGTAACCGCTGCGCTTAGGCTGTGGTCAATTTTAGGAGTATCAGTATTAATTACTGTATTTCAAATCAATCTGAAGGAAGCTGCTTTTCAAGTGCTGAGGGTGGTGTTTTTTAAATTTTGAAAAGGGAAACTAGTTAGTATGAGTTTAGCACTTTTTAATTGGAGTTATTTCGTCATCTAATGGCTGCTCAAAATAATTCAGTTAAGTTTAACTCATTGACTGGTTTGATTTAATTCTCAGTTGTTATGACCCTACAGAGAGCAGAGCACGTTCTTGTGGCTAGGATCTCGTTATTCTTTTAACTGAATTACAGAATTACGGTTCTCGTTCAGGGTTTACTACCAGTTTTGTTTCGGTTTTTGAATAGGATTTGGAACTGGCACTCTAAAAATGTTTGGGTCTAGCAATCTTTTCAGCTTCTCCAAAATTCAATCGTCCATCCCATGACTAGATGATCCCAAAACATGCCATACAGTCAGATTAAATAAAAATTAGCTGTAATGTCACCTTTATTTCATCGTTTTCTGCAATTTACATAATTGCAATAATAACAGCAAACAAGGTAAATGCCAATTTTCATGAGGAAGGGTTGCACAAATTTTTGTATACAAAAAATTTTATTATACATATATATACATATGTAAATATATAAGAAGCTCCATATGTGCGTCACCCTTTTTGTGCGATTTTGACTTTTTGACTTCCTCGACTTTTACCAAAAGCTGTGATTATCGGACAAAGCTGAAACTTTTTCTGATGGTTAATTAACATATTCTAAAGATATTTTGTCAATTTTACGACCTATTTTACTACACAACAATCTCTATGATTTTTTAATTAATAAAAATTTAGCCTTGACGCACTTTAAGGACTATGTCCTAATGTGCGTCGCTAGTGTCCAAATGTGCGTCACATAGAGTCCGAATGTGCGTCACCTACCGTTTTTTACTAAAACATGATATTTGTCAGAAATTTCACGTCCAAAATCAAAATCAGCATGTGTAATTTAGTCTTAGCAAGTTTCAACAAATATAAGCTTAAATTCAACATTTAAGAGGTCTCTAACCTGTGTGCCCTAGGCTTTCAACATATCGGAATTGAAGTGGAAAATTTTAAATTTGAAAATTCTAATAACCTTGGATTTTCTTCTATTACGTTGGAATTTGGGTTTTAACCATTTTAAAATTAATATTTTCAAGTAGAAAACGAACAAAAATCAAACTTTTATTTTCTGTATTAGTATTTTTGTCCTATCAAGAGGTGGAGTGACGCACTTTAGGGGGTTCTGACCTAAATTACGAAATAAAATTTAATAAATTCTAGAACTTGTTAATTTAAATAAAATTGCATATCACAAAATAGAGCGCATGTTGAGGATTGAAATCATGGTTTAAGCAACCAAATTGTTCCTGTACAACACTTTTTATAGTCAAAAAACTAAATCTCGGACATGAGTGAAAATCCTTGGACATGCACTGCAACACTTACCTACCATACTTTGGACATGAAAAAGTCACGCCTTGTTCATGTGACTGCGACGATTTTTACATCATTGGATAGAGCTCGTCTCAAAGAATAACGTGATATAAAAATGTCTTACTGTAATGCCGCGCCAAGAAAATTAGAGGACCTTGAAAATTTTTTGACGCACTTTAGGGGTAGACGCACATTTGGAACTTCTACTATATATATATATATATATATATATATATATATATATATATATATATATATATATATATATATATATATATATATATATATATATATATATATATATATATATATATATATATATATATATATATATATATATATATTTTATTTATTTATTTATTTAATGTATATACTTTTGTAGAAATGTGGTGCTGTCTGCGCCTGGGATGTGGAGGAGGAGGACATGCTTCATCCTTGGGTCAATGTTTACGATGTTCCCTTTGTCTTTCGATTACCCTCATATGATACCTGTAAGGCAAACTTTCATTTAAAGTTTCTTGTAGTATAGTTGTAATGTAAAAATCTGTTCGTTTTAATAGAATGAAGACAAAGGAACTCAGAAAAAGACTCGTGCAAAATTTAGAGCAATTTCGTTTGTGTTGTGGACTTGGGGCTTTAGTCTGTGACAAATATCATGTTTTAGCATGGTTGAATGCTGGTGGTTCTGAAGATCATAATGTTCCAATCGTAGCCATCAGGCCCATATCAGAGTTAGTTTTGTGAAACAGTTAATGTGGGTGATTTAAATAATAAAAAATTGTGAAATAAATATGACATAATAATGCAGTGCGACTTCTGCTTGCATTACAGCAAAGTGTATACAATACATATATTTAAAAATAAAACAGCTACATATAGTCGCGAATGCGTTTACAATGTAAATTTGCGGATTATCTTACCATCATACATACAGTGATACTGACAAGGGGGGAAAGGGGGGGAAATTTCCCCCCCCCCTCGGCGAAGTCTCTCACAAGGGGTCACGAAACTGCTCCCACAAGGGGTAAGAAAATTGGCCACAAGGGGTAAAAAAATTGCCCAAAAAATTGGTTTTACAACCAAAATCTCCAAAAATTTTCCGGCTGCGCCGGAATTTTTCACGTAAAATCATTATTTTTCGCTAAAAAACGTCCAAAAAACGTTGTTTTTGCTAAGAAATCGCTGTTTTTCGTTAAAAAACCGCAAAAATTGCTTAAAAATCGCTTAAAAATCGCTTTTAAAAGTACTCATAGGAAAAATTGCTGCCACAAGGGGTACCGAAATTTGCTTCCACAAGGGTCAGTGAAATTTGACCTCCCGTTCAGGTATGGATACTGTTTGCTGTATTTTGCTTAGTTTAATAATCTGTGGAACCATTATTATGTTCTAGTGCAATCCCTGAGCCCAGCAGCTCTGGTGCTAGAATAGTCTCAGGTATAGCTGTAAAACTTAAGTTGTAATGAGATGCAAATGCAGCATGAAGATAAAATCGTATGTGCTCAGCAGAGTTAAACTATTAGAATTTATTAGAATTAGGGTGCATTCATAGTTCCAGGCGCAAACAGGCTCGCGTACACTCGCGTGGACGCGCGTAGGTAAGCGTCTGCATGCGTTCATGAGCATGAATACGCTACAATTATTTTTAAACGGTTAAAACGGCATGTTACAATCTGAGGCGTCGACGCGCGTCTCTCTGCGTTCGCGACCATGTATGCACCTTTAGAATTGGCCAACGCAATTTTGCACGTTGATAGTACTTCAATAAAATTATGTTGTTTTGACATAAAGTGAACCGTACCTAGCACTTCACCTAGCTAAAAGTTAGTTTCAAACCATTTAAACGTTTCCATGTTGCTTATTTACAGATGCTTTCCAAATCGCTAGTCTGGACAGCAGCTGCACAGTCATCATTTGGAGCGTTTTGAAGTCCAGAAAATCGAATCTGACATCAGAACAGGATTGGGGTCTAAGACCTGGATCCTGTGTGAGATTGGTCAAATCCAGCACAATTAATCCCGCATCAAATCTGCAATACGGGTAAGCTTGTATGCTGAAGCAGGGGAAAACCAATACGACTTTAAAGAGTACAATAAAGAAGAAAAAAGATGGAAGTCACGTTAACGTAGACTGAAATTCCGAGAAACCCTGACCTCCGCAGCCCGTTGAGACTCTACTCGATCCCCGGAATAAAACCGGAAACAGGCTTAAGAAGGAAACGGAATCCATGAATTGATCGCAGTTTGCAGTCTGTTTTTACATTTAAATATCATTTAATAAGATATAAGCAGCTTTTAGTCTTTTAGTCTTTAGAGAGTAATTCTTTATTTACTTTATTTTGAATTTCAGGTCATTCCGCTGTGATAGTATTCGAGCTTTTGCCTTGGCCAGAAAACAAGGGAAATCTGAAAATCTCTATATCGGAAGTGATGCCGGTCAAATTTTGGAGCTATCTCGAAGTTCTGGCTCCAAATTTGGCGTCCTAAAGGCCTGTTTCGACTCGATGTCTGACGTTACCTGTCTAGACTTTTCACCCTTCGAAGCTAGCATACTCGCTGTAAGTCTACCGCAATTGCAGTAGAGATAGTTAGACTTGCTATTCTGAGTGATGCTGTCTGAGTGGACAAGGAAGGGGGAGGGTGGAAATTTCCCCCCCCCCCTCGGCGAAGTCGCCCACAAGAGGTCGCGAAATTGCCCCCACAAGGGGTAAGAAAATTGGCCACAACGGGTAAGAAAATTGTCCAAAAAATAGGTTTTACGACTAAAATTTCCAAAAAGTTTCCGGTTTCGCCGTAATTTTTCACTTAAAATTACTATTTTTAGCTAAAAAACGTCCGAAAAACGTGTCTTAGCTTAAAAACTGCTGTTTTTTGCTAAAAATGGCAGAAATAGCTTAAAACTGCTTTCAAAAGTACCCCTAGAAAAATCGCTCTCACAAGGGGTACCCGAAATTGCTTCCACAAGGGTCAGTGAAATTTGACCTCCCGTTCAGGTATGATCTCCAACCCAAAAGGAGAAATATTTGCATACACAATAAGGAAAGCAAGATATGTAAAGTTCTCTTCGCTGCATATAATACTGTAGCCCAGCCCGTTGAGAAAGATACACAGTCGAAAACGACTACCAGTCCACGGATCCCAGAGAATACAATGAAATCAAATAGAAGATGAAAATAATCAAAACTTGGACACCCAGAGTCAAATAAACATTTAATTTGTGTGGCCTTCAGGGTCTTCCATCAGATCGATGCGATCCAGCTAGTTCCAATTTGTTGTTTCAGGCAGGTTCTAGCAATGGCTATGTGAGCATTTATCGCTCAACTACAGGTGAGCCCAGTCTTGAATGCAGTTTACACTTAAATGATACCAAGAGTACATAATAGAATAAGAGTATGAAACTCTTACGCTACTATGTACTAAACATGCTTGATATGCTCGGGTCGCTAACTCGGGACCCCTGCAACCCGAGCATATCAAGCATGTTTAGTACATAGTAGCGTAAGAGTTTCATACTCTTATTCTATTATGTACTCTTGATGATACTATTCTATCATAAATCTCATAAATCTCATAAATCTCATATCATAAATCATAAATCCAATAAAATTTTTCAGCAATATCTTACCCACCCGACTGCTGTTGTGCCCCCCACCTTTCTTTCTTTCTTTTTTTAGTTAAAATTAACTAATTTAACTCTTTTAACCCTGGCGGGAAAAAGGATCGAGTTTATCTGAACTCGTTTAACTCGCGCGCGAAAAGGCCCTCACAAACAGTTTTGCATTCATTCTAATCTTCGTCCGGCAACAGTTGATTTAAATCTTACTATTCGGTCGGAAAGAAGACACGGGTCTTTTTACTTTGTCCGTTGTTGCCACGATAGTCTGTGAAACTATGTCACTTCTGCCTATTTTGTGTGTTACTGAGTTAACTAATTAAGGTGAGTTAATAAATTAATTAATAGGCATTAATATTTACAGCTCAACCTGTGCTCACTCTTTGCATTCCCTCATCACTGCATCCTGTTTCAAGTGTGAGGTGGTCCCCCATCTCTCCATACTTACTGTATGTACTGTATGGTTCAGGTCTGCTAGCTACCTGGGATCTCAAACATAGTCGAAATACTCCCTCGAAATTGGATAGAGCTGACGGGTAGGAAATGGTTTTTATCGGTTTATGAGAAATAAAGAAACGGACCATACACGAACGATCAAATAACATTGAATACCTCAGTCAAGAGAAAAATACTGACGAACTTATGGTTCAGGAAGTGCAAAATGACATCAGCTTTCTTGAAATTTCGTGCCCTCTCGTTTTATGGACGTTTACTTCCGCTTTTTGCTTACGATTCTGTCCCATTTTGGACTCATAGTTTCACTCAGTTGATTGCCATGCTGTAATGCTGGGATCGGTTCCAAAGGAACCGGTAGAACCGGTTAAACCGGAACCGGTAGTCAACAACCGGAACCGGTTTCAAAAACAGGAACCGGTCCAAGCACTATGTACCCACTTTTTCTTATTTTAGGTATCAAATTTTTGCAGTATCAATGCGAACATCATCCGATAAAGATTCTTCAATTTACGCGGTACAGTCGAATTCTAAGATTTCCGCAATAGTGTAGAATTTTGGAATTTTTGTTTGCAGATGCCGATTTCGTTTTTGCTTTATTTTTAATTAGTTTCTATTAATAATGACTAATAATAATTACAAATTTTAGGTGATTGGTGCCTTGGACCCAAATCTGGAATTACACGAACTTCAAGATGGATCCAAGTACAGTACTTTTTTTAGAAGGAAGAGATAAGAAACTAATGAAAATAATTGAACGTTTGTAAAATGTGTAACATTTTGTGACTTTTCTTAGTGAAATTATTAGGAATTAGCTAATAAAATAACAACTATATTTTTTACAGTTTACTTGATTTTAAGTGCAAATAACCCCGGTACAGGACCAGCCTAGACCAAAGTACATAGACTGCCAACGTATGCTCTATAGTTGCTATCAACAAAACCAAGTGGTGCCCATATTTTACTTCGATCGCGTGGACTATATGCGATCCCACAAGGTGGTTGTAAAATAGCAAAGATCGCTTTAATCCTAGGAACATGAAAATTACTGTAGTAATGGATACCAGCCAGAAAAAAATAAAAACAAGAGCCTGTACCAGAAAATGCGGTAGGATAAATTGGGATCGCTTCTGGTAAAGGCCAACAATTAAGATAAACACGGATATCATGTAGAAAATGAGGAAACTAAAATACAGTAACATGATGATCTCCCATCCGTACAAAAATGTAGATCGTCACCAGCAGGACAAAACCCGCGCAGAGTCCCGCAAGATTTAGGGCTCCTATAACGGCGCATAAATTGAGGGTGTTGGAACCTAAAATAATAAAACAAAGAGCTATCAGTTAAGTTTTGATAACATTTTATGATAACTTGATAATGATAACATGATAATGCATGATAACTTATGAGTAAATTAGTAAAGTTTGGAAAGTTTGAAATTGGAATTCTAACTGCTTTGAGTTGATTAATAGTAGCCTAAAAGTTTTAATGACCAGACATACAAAGGGTCAGATCCATAGGGAAGAGAAACTAGCCCCAAGAAAATTTTGAAGAAGACTTACCCCATGGCCTTTGTGAATTTATTACAATACTAATGTCAATATAGTTATAAAGTTACAAAAAATGCAAAAAATTCAGAAGAAGTTTCAAAATCAACTTTAGTAGAGAATTCCTGGAATTTCAGTGTGAAAAGCCACTTTCCCGGCCATTTCTGCTTATACTTTGCTCAATTTTCCCCTTGGCCAATTTTCCACTACTCCTTGCCCCTGACGGCGGTAGGGCTTGTACCTTGTCGGGCTGGAGGCGCGGCAGCCCCCCCAAACCATCACCGTACTAATCTACATATATATGTATATATATATATATATATATATATATATATATATATATATATATATATATATATATATATATATATATATATATATATGAACCTACCCCCAGTTACTGCATGATCCCTTTAACCAATTAAGAAGTTGAGCACAAAACTATGTTACATGCTTGTTGAAAACCATATAAATAATATCGGTTGTTGTTGATGTAGGTACAACAAACTTCGACAGAACAGTTTAGAGAAAACTTACCTTGGTACTTTGAATACTCGTCTTCACTGTTCTCTCCCGTGTTTGTATCATTCTGATTATCTGTGGACATAGAAAGTTCCTATTAAAGTTTACAAAAACTTTGAAACCGTGAGTCCTGAGCTAAATGTCGAACTGACGCTACAAATGGAAACTGTAACACCCAGCTGTGCAAACGATTGTAGAGTTATAATATTCACTCTGTGAAAAAGTTGCTACAAAAGACACTCTGAACATTCACATACTAAAAATTATAAACAATTTAATTTACTGAGTTTTGGAGCAGGATTTGCCTGTTTTTGGAATTTGATTAGTTTCAATTTTTGAAACTTGAAGGTTGGCTTTAAAACCAACATCTGTTGATTATGTATCAAGTTTTTGAATTTTAAAACATGCGCCAACGGGATAGAGTTGACGAGACGAAATCAGATGGTTACTTCTGTTCTGACATTAGCAAGACTCAGTGCATTACGTTCGCAAAACTTAACCGATTGAGTTCAAATTTATTTGGGTGCATTTGAACACATATTAATGATCAATTTGTGCCAAGAATTTAAAATTATAATAATCTAAATTTTTAATTATTCATGAGGGAGTGGGGAGCACGGGAAACCACAAAAGTTTTGCTGAAGAGTTGTATAGGTATAGGGGTTCTCAGGGTAGCTGAAAGTTTTCAACTTTTCGGAGGGCAAAATTAAGGACAAATATGGTTTTTGTTTCAAATGGATGTCCAAATACACCCATACCATAACCATACCAATGCGGATTTGTGTGTTTCTGTCACCTTCCTGTGGCACTGTGCAATTAATTAATATTCTTATGGAATTAATTTTCGTCTTTCTAATTTTTAATAAGTTCCCTGAATAATAAAATTGCACAGAAACAAATCGAAATGCCCATCCCTCCTATAGTTTATTCTGAGTTTAAAGTCAAGAGTTTAGGACGTAACGCACTTAGGAACGGCTTAAGTTTCACTGTCGTTAACACAGTAATTTCTGCTTGGTAAGTTTGGTATTGTTTCATGTACCAAAAAGTTTAATTTTTACAGTATCACAGGTTCACATTCCCGTCCACCATTTCTTTGTCATGAGTGAAGAAAAAATCATTCCACTTTTTTACTCTTAAGCTAGAAATGTTCAGTCTAGTATGGTCCCGGGCAAATTAGTGTTGACAGAGTGGAACAATAAATCAGCTTAGCCAGAGAATGTCAGATTACATTAGAACCGGAATTAGCGATTTCCTCCGAGTAGAGACCCTAAAGTATTTTGTTCAAATTTTGACGTAGAGTAATGATATGTGGCCAGAATTTATCTTTGAATTGATCTGAAACAATTATTTTCATTCAAAAAGGAGAAATATTTATCGTAAATAACAGTGTCACTCTTGTCATAGAGAGTTTTTTCATGAACAGTTCAACTTGTATGTGTAGCCTTCTACCAGGGCTGGTGAACCAAGAGGAAGCCGAGGATAATCCCAAGACGGGAGGCGTCAGGCACTCTGGCATTCACGAAACCAGGACCTAGTAGAGAGAAGGGAAGAGGGACGTTCAGTTTTTCATTCAGATTCGAAAGTAAAGATCGAACCAGGGCACTTCTGATCCCGGAACTGACGTGCTCACCACTACACCACAGGGCCATCAGCTGAACTCCCATATCAGGCTTATCAATCTTTCCTATGCCTCCTTTTTCTCCAAGATCCTCTTTTTTCACATCTCGACAGAGAAAAGTAGCGACAAAATTAAGAAACCTCAGCGTGATTGATTTGATTGCAGTTAGGAGGCATTAAATATGTGTCTGCTTAACCAATCCTATGGCTTCCATCACGGTGAGAGTAGAGGACTATTTCATTTTTAGGAAAGGGAACTGTTTCCTAAAATTGGCAAAGATATACAGAAGGTTACCTCCTCTTCACTAGTTAAAGAAAATAAATTGTCACTTCAGCACCAGAAACCCGAAAACTTCAGGCCTCAGACTGGATTCAGATCTACGACTTCCAGCTTAAGGCCCCGATCGCTCATCCAAGGGCCTTTTTGCGCAGCGAGTTAAACGAGTTAAAAGAGCTAAAATTAACTCAATCCTTTTCGCGCACAGGGTCAAAAGAGTTAAACAGTTCATTTTAACTCGTCTGCAGGGTTAAACGAGTTTAAAACTACAAACTCTACTCTTTTAACTCGCGCCCGAAAAGGCCCCAACAGAGCTGGCGAGGCTACCGCCACAGTTGCACTTTAAGCTAGAAAAAAGTTCGTATCCAAACAAACACCCAATAATTGCGCAATAATCGCCTCCCTCCACTAAACCGGTTTTTTGAGCAAAACCTCCTGTGGGGCGTTTCACAAAGGGCTCATAGCGCTAAGAGCTCCTAAGTTTACTACTTATGAGAAAAGTTAGGAGAATGGTGTTTCACGAAGAGCTCCTAAACTAAGAGACCTCCTAAATCGGCTCTTAAAATTAGGAGCCCAAAATCGGGCTCATAACGCACTCTCAAGTGCTAATTGTTCAAATATTTAGCCAAGATAAAGGGGTAATGTATTGTATTCCTCCAGAAAAGTTCTGTAAGAGCTTATTAGTCATTTTATGAGTTTCAGATGATGAATATGAAGCATAAATATATGATAGTAAATGTTTGGAATTTCGACATTACTTTTGTCAAAAAATAAGAAACAAGTTAATTTTATCCTTGCCTTATATTTGAGAATGTTCGATTTAAATGGTCTATTTATTACCATATTTTGTAGGTGAAAATAGTATAAAGTCATTTTAACTTATAAGTCTCTTAACTTTTCCAGCACACCTCATAAGTTCCCAGCGTGAAAGTGCTTAGAAAGTTAAGAGAAAGGCGCTAAGAGGTGGTTATGAGCGCATGTCTAGGAGCAGTTTAAGAGGAGCTTTGTGAAACAGTTTAGGAGCCGCTCATAAATTGCTCGTAAACTGCTCATAAGAGATAAGATAGGAGGGACTTAGGAGCTAGATTTAGGAGCCCTTTGTGAAACGCCCTAGGTCTCAAATAATGATGCTAATTTATCGCTTAAGTTTACATGTTCATGACTTAAGATATTAGCGCAATTAAAATCTTAGCAATCAATACCAGTCGATCCTGGATATCTGGCACTGATAATATTTTACGAATTGCTAAGTTTACTTTTGTTTACCAGGGCCAATTTCATAAAAAACTTGCAACTTGCACTTGCACTTGCACTTGCACTTGAACTGCAAGTTCAAGTTGCTAGTGTTTCATAAAATTTTTCCAGCTACTTGCAATTTTTTGGTCAGTTTGCAAGTCAACTTGCGGAACTTGCAACGCAAGTGCAAGTGCAAGTGCAAGTTGCAAGTTGCAAGTTGCCCGTCCCGTTAATTTTTGAATCAAGCTTTATATATATCATTTCGTAGCATGTGTTTATACGATTATTATGTTTTTATAACCGATATTAATTATATCTATTTTTCTATTATTATGTTTTTGATTCCTTCACCACTATATACTGATTACTCCACCGAAACCAAAGTATTTAAGACTGTATTTAATAAGCAAAACAGTGTTAGTGAAACTATTCTCCCATGTTATCCATATCCTATAATTTGGTCAGGTGGTTTTCAATATTTTAAAATGTGGCTATGCGTTCAAAGGTTTGATGGTGGGGTCGAAAAAGTATGTATTACTTATATGGGAGAACCACCCCTCCCCGTTCCAATTCACATCTCTGTCCTAGCTAATTCCGGCGTAACATCATTGGTGATAGTTTCACTCAAAGTTTTGGGGAAGGGGGTTAGCCATGAATGTGTGGTGATCGGTCGTGGTCGACTCCCGAAACCTAAGAGGGATACCTCCCAAGGTCCCCCTCCGAACTATGACCTCATTATTTCAAATCATAACCAAAAAATCTTAAGTCACTCAATGATTTCAATATGTTATCCCTTTGGTAATGTTCATAATAACTTTGGCTTTATTGGTTAACAAATATTTTTTAAATTATTTTCTGCTGTTGCTTTGTCAAATATGCGGTTTAGAACTTGATCACTGACAACCTCATATTTTTGTTTTTCAAATTTTTGAAACCTGCCTATGTCTATGTTTCTATATGTCAGGTGACTAAATCTCGATTTGTGCTGTATATATGAACGCGTCCTCGTGAGCACAAAGGACAAAGGACAAAAGCACAAAGGACAAAGCACAAAAAAGGCACAAATCACTCATAGAAAAGGACAAAAACATAAAGCACAGAAGCACAAAAAGTATGAACCGGGCTTTATGAATAGTCCGTGCAGTGAGGGAAGCCCCGACTTCGGCACAGATGTAGAGCATGAATGTGGTCAAGAAATATCGGATACTGAGATCATAGCAGCAATCCAGCCGTGTGCAACCTCCGCGTTTAAGTGTTCACCCCCCATCATAAATTTCTGCTGGGTTCCAGGCCTTAGCTTCAAGGTTGCCATTCGTTATTTTGATTTGTTAAATGAGTTACCATCTTCAGAAAAATACTGGACCTCTGTATTTCATCTGCATCTATATTATTGGTGTTTCTATTGATATCTAAATTAATCAATTATATCAATTGTGATATCTAAAGTTGGTGTTTCGCTTATAGTGTAAAAGTTTTGGCTAACGAAAATAAAATATTAATATTGGTGCAAGCAAGCTATAAGGCTGTAATTTTGCATATACAGGGGCCCTGTATGTGTACTCATTTGTACCTAATGGTATGTAAGAAATTCTGCCGTTTGAAATTTTTTGTCATCTTGAATCGTCACAATTTTCTGTCTGTTGGATTCCGTAGAGAAGGTTACCACAGCCTTAGAAGTCAGATACCTTCACTAATCAAGCTGAAATTTGGTGAGAGGGTGTACTTTCGCTCACGCTAAGTTTAAATATTTCAAAAATTAAAAAAATGTAATTTTTTCGATTTTGAAAGTACCATAAACCAAAAATGGCTACTTTAGCAATTTTGAAAATACAAGTTGACATAAAAAATTTTTAAACGGCAGAATTTCTTACCATTAGGTACAAATGAGTACACATACAGGGCCCCTGTATTTTCCAAATTACAGCCTTATAGCTTGCACCAAAATTACTATTTTATTTTCGTTAGCCAAAACTTTTACATTATTAGGGAAACTTCAACTTTGAAGATCAATTTCCTTAGGTGCAGATAAGATACAGGCGCCTAGTGTTCTAGATGGAAATCACATTTAACAAATCATGATAACAAATGGCAACGTTGAAGCTAAGGCCTAGCAGCCAGCAGAAATTTGTAATCAATGGAATGGAATGGAATCAATTTGGAATCGGACAATGTCGGGGGCCTCGACCACACATTCACCCCCGCACCCTGTCCTATGGCGTTCGCCCAAAAGTGGCAAAAAATTGGACCTATTAGCTCATTTAAGCTTAAAAACAGCGATGTTTAGCATTTTTACCGGAAGCTCCCCACTTTAAAAACTCTGAAAATGTCAGAAAGGTGTCATTTTGCAAGTAATTTTACAAAATGCCGAAAAACCAAGGCTTTGCAAAATCCAATCCAACTCAAATGTTTTAACTAAATATATATACATAATTATAAACTTACGCTAAAATTATAAGATATTAAAAACAAAATTTACTTAGCTTTCAGTCGGAGGGTTACCCTTTCCCCCCTTTACTCTTTCTTCCTTCTATATATACTCAAGATCTTATTAAAAACTAAAATTTAAGTTTTCCACTGGCTCCCAGACCTTTGTCTCTGATTTTTCTGCAACTGTATATAGATACACATGAGTCACAGAACACGAAATTAAAAGAAAAGTAGTTTAGTTCACATTTTCGTAGATCAGTAGTTAGCATATACAGCAGTGGTTTTCAATCATATTCTTCTGCGCAATGTGCCAAATGCTCTTGCGCAAGTTTCAGAAAAAATAACAGAGAAGAATTGGCAGCAGTTTGTCTTAAAATAGACAAAAATAGGGCAAATTAGCAATATATAGGGGGAAATAGGGATGCTTCGAAAATATAGGAAAAAATAGGTATATAGAGGGATAATTGAAGCCCAGTCAAATAGCAACAAATGCAAATTAAAAAAATTATTAGCACAATATATATTTAAATGTACGTAGCAGTCTAAAGTATAAGCTAACGAAACATAATACGTGGCAAAACTGAACAAATGTAAAACGACAACTTGCCAAAAACGGTCAGTAAAATTTGACTCAACCACTTGCACCGCAAGTGCAAGTAGCAAGTGCAAGTACTGACCGTTTTTATGAAACAGATTTAAAGTGCAAGTGTTAGCCGGCAACTTGCAACTTGCGGACTTGCAACTTGCGGTTTAAGTGCAAGTCCGCAAGTACCACTTGCAGTTTTATGAAACATTTAACTTGTAACTTGCATGTGCAAGTTGCAACTTGCATATGCAAGTTGCAAGTTTCAAGTTTTATGAAATTGGCCCCCGGTGACCCGGAATCATCTCTGGCAGGCTGATGTAAACAATGCGTTCGCGTAAATAAAATAAAACATGATGAATAAGTAAACTTAAAGTGTTTGAAAATGGATAGAGAAAATACAGTACAGCTCAAAATTAACCTGGGAGCTCGCGAGCATACGAGCATCTGGGCTGCTCGAAGCTGCTCGCGCTCGAAGGCTCGCGAGTAGAACGAGCATCCTTTCATTGCTTTCTTATGGTTTTCGTCTGTCTGCACGATGCTCGCGAGCAGAAAACCAAAAGGCTTTGAATTTAGCTAAACTGTCTAATGCTTATAAACTTCAAAACTGCTGTTTCTGAAATTTGCTGACTGATTCAAAGCTTATGGTTTTTATGCTTCAGAAGACAAAACAAAATCATACACACAAATATGCTTGCTACTAAGCTACGTCATTGTTTACCAATGGTTATGGATACATACATATAGACATAAAGTCGGCGGTTACCATTTGTTGGCTGTTGGATTTGCAGACCATAACACAAGTAAAAAACGCCTTTTTTCGGGAAAGTCCCTGTATTCACTGAAGCTGCTTCATGTCATTTCTGTCCCGTAATTAAAAAGGATTACAAATGTGATACTGTTTTAAAATTTACAAAACAATTCATACCTCTATATAGTTTGGAGTCAAGCTAGTCAAAATATGGATGTCATAGGATCAAGGTTTAATTCTGAAAATTAGTTTGCGAAGTGCCCAGTCTGTTTCACGCAATGCTTTTGTCACTACATCTTCCGCTATAAATTATCATGAAAATCAACATTAAATGCATAATGAAGCCGAACGAAGAAGCTTACTTTATCTTAGCAAATTGCAAGCTAACTGCTTTAGCTTAGCATTAACTTTTTTCAAACACAACTTCTTACGTTTATGTACATGTTTCTGTTGTGTCTTAAAAGCATAAGCTTTGAGTCAGTCAGCCAATTTCAGAAACAGCAGTTTTGAAATTCATAAGCATTAGACAGTTTAGCTATACAAAAGCGACAAGTTCAAAGCCTTTTGCTTTTCTGCTCGCGAGCATCGTGCAGACTATAGACGAAGACCATAAGAAAGCAATGAAAGGATGCTCGTTCTGCTCGCGAGCCTTCGAGCGCGAGCAGCTTCGAGCAGCCCAGATGCTCGCATGCTCGCGAGCTCCCAGGTTAATTTTGAGCTGTACTGTAGGGAATAGTTCTCCCTGAGTAAGAGCTCCCATTGCGCCCATTGGTTATCACCTGCTTCGGAATAAGACTTTCGGCTTAGCGACTGCAGGACAGGCGTTTTTCATCAGTTTCTATAATTAATGCCTTGTATCCTTCGTGGATTAGCCTGCCAGAGATGATTCCGGGTCACCGGGGGGCCAATTTCATAAAACTTGAAACTTGCAACTTTCTTGGAATTTGCAACTTCCACATGCAAGTTACAAGTTAAATGTTTCATAAAACTGCAAGTGGTACTTGCGGACTTGCACTTAAACCGCAAGTTGCAAGTCAAGTTACAAGTTGCCATGCTGCTGCACTTGTCTGTTTCATAAAAACCGGTCAGTACTTGCACCTTTGCACTTGCGGTGCAAGTGGTTGAGACATTTACTGACCGTTTTGGCAAGTTGTCGTTTTACATTTGTTCAGTTTTGCCACGTATTATGTTTCGTTAGCTTATACTTTAGACTGCTACGTACATTTAAATATATATTGTGCTAATAATTTTTTTAATTTGCATTTGTTGCTATTTGACTGGGCTTCAATTATCCCTCTATATACCTATTTTTTCCTATATTTTCGAAGCATCCCTATTTCCCCCTATATATTGCTAATTTGCCCTATTTTTGTCTATTTTAAGACAAACTGCTGCCAATTCTTCTCTGTTATTTTTTCTGAAACTTGCGCAAGAGCATTTGGCGCATTGCGCAGAAGAATATGAGTGAAAACCACTGCTGTATATGCTAACTACTGATCTATGAAAATGTGAACTAAACTACTTTTCTTTTGATTTCGTGTTCTGTGACTCCTGTGTATCTATATACAGTTGCAGAAACAAAGGTCTGGATGCCAGTGGGAAACTTAAATTTTAGTTTTCTAATAAGATTTTGAGTATATATAGAAGGAAGAAAGAGTAATAGGGGGGGGGAGGATAACCCTTCGACTGAAAGCTAATTAAATTTTGTTTTTAATATCTTATAATTTTAGCGTAAGTTTATGATTATGCATATATATTTAGTTAAAACATTTGAGTTGGATTTTGCAAAGCCTTGGGTTTTCAGCATTTTGTAAAATTACTTGCAAAATGACACCTTTCTGACATTTTTAGGGTTTTGAAAGTGGGGAGCTTCCGGTAAATATGCTAAACATCGCTGTTTTTAAGCTTAAATGAGCTAATAGGTCCATAACTTTTTTAATAATTGAAAAATATTTATCGAAAATTAAATTTTTTGCCACTTTTGGGCGAACGCCATAGGACAGGGTGCGGGGGTGAATGTGTGGTCGAGGGCGCCGGCATTGTGCGATTCATAATTGTTTACAAATTTCTGCTGGCTGCTAGGCCTTAGCTTCAACGTTGCCATTTGTTATCATGATTTGTTAAATGTGATTCCATCTAGAATACTTGACGCCTGTATCTTATCTGCAGGAGGAACCTAAGGAAATTGATCTTCAAAGTTGATGTTTCGCTAATAATGTAAAAGTTTTGGCTAACGAAAATAAAATAGTAATTTTGGTGCAAGCTATAAGGCTGTAATTTGGCATATACAGGGGCCCTGTATGTGTACTCATTTGTACCTAATGGTAAGAAATTCTGCCGTTTGAAAATTTTTTATGTCAACTTGTATTTTCAAAATTGCTAATGTAGCCATTTTTGGTTTATGGTACTCTCAAAATCGAAAAAATTACATTTTTTAATTTTTGAAATATTTAAACTTAGCGTGAGCGAAAGTACACCCTCTCACACAAATTTCAGCTTGATTAGTGAAGGTATCCGACTTCTAAGGCTGTGGTAACCTTCTCTACGGAATCCGACAGACAGAAAATTGTGACGATTCAAGATGACAAAAAATTTTCAAACGGCAGAATTCCTTACCATTAGGTACAAATGAGTACACATACAGGGCCCCTGTATATGCAAAATTACAGCCTTATAGCTTGCTTGTACCAATATTAATATTTTATTTTCGTTAGGCAAAACTTTTACACTATAAGCGAAACACCAACTTTAGATATCAATTGCCTTAGATGCAGATGAAATACAGAGGTCCAGTGTTTTTCTGAAGATGGTAACTCATTTAACAAATCAAAATAACGAATGGCAACCTTGAAGCTAAGGCCTGGAACCCAGCAGAAATTTATGATGGGGGATGAACACTTAAACGCGCAGGTTGCACACGGCTGGATGGCTGCTATGATCTCAGTATCCGATATTTCTTGACCACATTCATGCTCTACATCTGTGCCGAAAAGTAGGCGAAACGGACTAAGTCGGGGCTTCCCTTACTGCAAGGACTATTTATAAAGCCCAGTTCATACTTTTTGTGCTTTTGTGCTTTGTGTTTTTGTCCTTTTCTATGAGTGATTTGTGCCTTTTTTGTGCTTTGTCCTTTGTGCTTTTGTCCTTTGTCCTTTTCTAAGAAAAAGTGTGCGAAAACACAGTAAAAAAACAAAAAGAAACCGTGGTTTTAACAGCTTTATGAACATTCTGACTTAATATTGACCTTATTTTGGAGATAGAAACATGTTTGCAATCAAGATTTCGAGTTAAAACTCCTGTCTAATGCTAAAATTACTTCACGGTTGGATGTTTTTTGGCATTAACAATGTCTGAAAATGCGATTTTTGGAATAATAGAAGACATTTCGGGAGGAGGATTGGGTGGTATCGTGAGGGGTTTGGAGGGGGGGTGGTAAAAATAGAGGGCCCCTCAAAATTTCGGGGGAGGTTCCCCCACCCCAAATCACCGTTGCACCTATGCTTTTCGAGGTCTGTCAAGTGAAAACAGCAGCGAAAGTTTGCTAAAAAGCGGTTATTTTTCAAAAACATTTTCTCAAATTTGGCATTAAAGCGCTTTGAAACAGTGTCTAACAATGTTTAAATACATAAATCTCAGATCTTGGTTTGAAGGAAAAATGTTAAAGTATCAAAAACTTGAGATTTTTTGGTTATGATTTGAAATTAATGAGGTCATAGTTCGGAGGGGGACCTTGGGAGGTATCCCTCTTAGGTTTCGGGAGTCGACCACGACCGACCACCACACATTCATGGCTAACCCCCTTCCCCAAAACTTTAAGTGAAAGTATCACCAATGATGTTACGCAGGAATTAGCTAGGACTGAGAAAAGAGGTACATATCACACTCCAGTCGACCATGTGAATTTGGACGGGGAGGGGTGGTTCTCCCATATAAGTAATACATACTGTTTCGACCCCACCATCAAACCTTTGAACGCATAGCCACATTTTAAAATATTGAAAACCACCTGACCAAATTGTCCGCCCCAATTATAGGATATGAATAACATGGGGGAATAGTTTCACTAACACTGTTTTACTTATTAAATACAGTCTTAAATACTTTGGTTTCGGTGGAGTAATCAGTATATAGTGGTGAAGAAATCAAAAACATAATAATAGAAAAATAGATATAATATCGGTTGTAAAAAGTATAATTTAAACACATGCTACGAAATGATAATAAAGCTTGATTCAAAAATTAACAGGACGGGCAACTTGCGACTTGCAACTTGCACTTGCACTTGCACTTGCACTTGCGTTGCAAGTTCCGCAAGTTGACTTGCAAACTGACCAAAAAATTGCAAGTAGCAGGAAAAACTTTATGAAACACTAGCGACTTGAACTTGCAGTTCAAGTGCAAGTGCAAGTGCAAGTGCAAGTGCAAGTGCAAGTGCAAGTGCAAGTTGCAAGTTTTTTTATGAAATTGGCCCCCGGTGACCCGGTCCATATAGTGACCCGAGCTGACCCGGCGACCCGGGGCCATTTTCATAAAAAACTTACAACTTGCACTTGCACTTGCACTTGTACTTGCACTTGAACTGCAAGTTCAAGTTGTCAGTGTTTCATAAAAATTTTCAGCCAACTTGACGTTTTTTGGTCAGTTTGCAAGTCAACTTGCGGAACTTGCAATGCAAGTGCAAGTGCAAGTTCAAGTTGAAGCGTCGAGTGTTCATTTGTGTTAACTTTAGAATCTATTATTAATTTTACTTAATAGTGCGTGTTTAAACTTTTTTTATTCTATTATTTTCTAATACTCTATTATTAAGTATATCTATTCTTCTATTATTTTATTGTATGCTTTCTTCACACCCAGCTCAATGAAACTGATAAGACTTTGAATTTAAGAAGTAAATCATTGATCTAAAATAGAAAAAATATTTGAAAATGCTAGAACTCAATTACATAAATTTATCATTCTTTTAATATCTTAAAGATTGATGACTGTTTTGAATTTGTAACTATTTAAGGAGAGATTGCGGGCATACGATTGTCGAGTTTTTGGGGGTTGGAGAGGCTGCCCCCTCACCCCAAGCAAAATTTCCCCGTCCACCAGGCAAAGTTGAGTTTCCCCCGTTTATAACCGCTTACCCACCTCCGAAACTCCCCAAATCTTCTATATTTGTTGCCATTTTTACTGATTTTGAACTACAGTTGTATTGATGCGGCCTCAAAAGTTTTGATTTGATTCAGTTCAATTTTCGCCTTTGAAAAATCACCAGATTTGATTCAGTTCGATTTTCTGGACCCAAAAACGAATTGATTTGATTCAGTTTTGATTTCATCAATTTGAAAGACTTTTGATTTTGATGCAGTTTTTACCAAAACTGAATTTTGATGCAACTTTTGATTTTTCAAATTTCAAAGTCAGAACATTGAATTTTCATGACTTGTTTTAAAAAATTTTCATTTTCCATAATATTAAATGTTTATTGCTGCCGTAGAGATTCTTATAATTCAGACTTCCTGGCTTCAATGAATTCTTTGCACGCTAATCTTTATCAAATTTAGAGCTAATGCAGGAAATAATGATACAGCAGTCTCACGAAACGCAAAAGCAATATAAACCTATTTTTGTAATAGCCTGCCAACATAATATGCTGTCTTCTAAACTAAAAATCCCTTATTAAGATTCGCTGGTATCTCTGCCGTGGGTACTGCCATAGTGAAGAGCACAAACAAACCTTAAGGTGCACTCATACTGTTTACAACAGTACTCGAAAAGATTTATGTGTGGAAAACATTTTGTATGAGACGCGACTGAGCGAAAGCTTTCGGCATAAATTCTGCTGAATCAAAATGGGAATCAAAATCGCATCAAAATAAAAATTATTGATTCTTGGAGATTTGATTCAGTTCGATTTTTTGCTGTGAAAAATTAAATTATTTGATTAAGTTCGATTAGTCAAAAATCAAAAGTCTCATCAACACTTCTGATTCGATTCGAATCGAAAATCAAAACAACCGTATTCTGAACACAGCATTCTTGGCCATTATAAACTTAATAGACATAAAAATTACTGTAACAATATATAATGTTAACTCTAGTAACGATTCTAAGCTCAAACGGTGAATGGACAACATGCTTGACAACAAGTTGCCATAATGTCAGAATGTGTGTGATGACTGAAAAAGCTCATTTTTGCAATTATTTGCAATTGTCGTCCCAACTGACACCTGTGGTTGCAGGGTTAACCTTTTTAAGGAGACTGATATTGGAAAATTGTATAATTTTTCTAAAGCCAATTAGCTGTGAAAGGAGACATCTTTGCATTATCGACCATACTTTCAGGTAAACGCATTTTAAAATTTGTGCAAATTTAGTCACCTGTGAGAGACGCAGTTTAAAACTTTTGGCTGGGATTTTTTAGTAGGGGAGGGTTGGAGAAGCCCCACTTTTTGGGTATCTCCGACTTTTTTGGGCTTCGTAAAGTGTCCAGAAAATGCTAAATTTTAAGGATTTCTGGTCAATGCGGAAGATGTCTCCACGCTTATAATACATAGCGTGTATCACAGCGGTCATACTGTTATGCATTCTGTAGTCTTGCTATTAAGAAATACTAATGTGTAATCAGTTTTTGCTAAGAATTGTGAATATTGCGAGGTCACGGTGAAATTTTCTCCCGAAGAATTTTTCCCTCCCGGAAAATTTCACCGGTGAAATTTTTGCCCCCGGAAAAATAGTACCGGTGAAATCTTTCCCACCCGGAAAAATATCACCGGTGTAGATTTTCGGGGGGGGGGGGGGGGAATAATTCACCGATCAGCTGAATAACTAAATTTTAACAGCTATTTTTCAACCTTCCAACTAATTTCATTTTCCAGAATATTGTCTTATCAATTGGATTGAATTTTTAATTGTTGCCCAGCGCAATCAACAATATTTTTATGAAGTTATTTCATAAGGACCAGGAATCAGCTCCTACCAAATAAAATCCTCAAAACCAAGATAAATATAGATTTGCCCTGAATTCTTCTTTTAGAGCTTCAACATAATTTATAATAATTCTTAATTCACTGCTATGATTATTTTTATTATTCAGAATAAAGATAATCCTGAACTTACTAGCAAATATAAGGGAACGGGTACTGCCAAGAGTACATAATGATAGAGTATGACAGCAGGCACACTACCTGTTATCAGCCGAAAACCATGCTCTGCACGCTAACGCCCTACCCCCCCCCCCACAAATCGGTACCCAGTGACCC
>JASAND010014228.1:0-15806 GCA_030248195.1 Trissonchulus latispiculum
TTAATTATCCTCTAATTTTAACCTATAATTTTATAATTTCATAATATGAAAAATGCTGTTCTACTTTTCATATAAAAATTGAATAAATTTGATTTCTATTGCAAATTGCATAAATCATTCTACTTATATTTATTCTCTGAACTTTGAAATTCTGGTCTTTAACATTATACATGGGTGGGTATTTTCTACATTTTATATTTTATCATATACATTTTTAACCGTATAGGCAATAGTACTGGTGTATTCTTAACTCCGTGCCGCACCTCGGCGGGTCCGTGGTTGCTCACCGCCTACGCTTTCCCCGCAGGGGAGGTAACGGTGGGCGGTCAACCCCGGACCGGCATTCTTGACTCTTGAGAATAGTTTTCCGTTCTCCATGATTTGGCGTCTACTGTGGTGCCTGCGTTTCTCCCACAGGGGAGATAACGGTTCCTCCGGTTTCTGCCTACACTCTCTAAATTAATCGGGCCTCATATATATGTACTGCGGGCTTTTGCCCAATTATTTTTGTTTGTTACTGTTAGGCATCATGCCTATATGCTTATCCCAATAAATATGCCGTATGTTATCTTTATTTGTTTGTTCTGTAATATACTTACTGTACCCTTCCCTCCCCCCCTGTCCCTATCGACGGCGAGTGTTCCCCTGCTGTACTGTTTGTTTGTTTGTTACTGGAATTTTCCCATATGTGATACGGGTCGGTCCCTATGATTCTATCTGGTGCTTGGAAGGGCCTGGTTTGGTGTTCGGAAGGCTGGCGGTGTTAGTCTTGGTTGAGCGGGCGCTTGATGCCGAGGGGCATCCGCCCAGTGGTCCGGAGGTTCTGGTCCGGTGATTGGTATGGGATTCTTCCCTAGGTGTTTGGAACCGGAAATCTTTCCCGCAGCCTGGAGACATCTATGATTAGTTTGAACTGTTTAAGTCAAATTTTGTGATGATTGTTGTGAACCCGGTTGTATGAACCCCCCTCCCCCTTTCCCCTCTTTTGCTAACTATTGTTCACTGTCTATATTTTCTATGTACCCTACAGATTTAGCGTTAACCTTGGTTGGGTGGGGTCTTTGGTCATTGTTTGGGGTTTCTTCTCCGGGGGTAAATCTTTTTAAATTAATTTATAAATTTTGCTTTCCTGTTCCTATTTTTCCGAGATCTCATTTTCGGGTGGGGTGGCTCCCTCTAGCTCAGCTTGGCTGTTCTATACGTGCTGTATGTTACTCTATTCTCTTAATTTTTTCGGGTTCTTTTTGTTTGATTAACACAGTGTCTGTTTCGCTTTTCTTTCCTAAAAATGGTCACGGGTTTACTTATTTTCGAAATTTTCCAAATTTTTCTATGTTTCTACTGCCATTGTCTTTGCCTTATTTTGCCAGGTCCATTATTGAGCAGCTATGCCAATTTGGTTTATGTTTATGCTTTAAATTTTGGCATTTATACAGATTCTATACTCAATGTATATGTTTTGGGGTTGGCAGGTGCTCAGGGAGAGATCCTTCCTGAGGATGAAATACTCTTTTTCGCTTTATTTTGCTTTTTCGAGCACTGAAAATTCGTCTTTCCCGGTGACTCTCTGCCTTCCCCCTATGATCCTTGGCTTTATATATATTTTTGAATTTCTATTTTTCCACCTATCTTAACCAAAGATACACTTTCTTATGTCAAATTTCCCTTTTTTCCTTTTCGAGCGCTTTAGTTGGCACTCACTTTCGATGTTATATCATTTCTACAGTTCATATTATTATAATTTCATGTCTTCAGATTATTCTTTCTTTTGTCGTGTGCGCCTTGTCGCGGCCGAAGGGTTGCAATCCCACACTATTTTTGTCTATATGTAACGGCAAAGTCCGTATATTTGTGTTGAATGTACCCCCGGTATGTTTTGTGTACCGGCGTAGTTTTACCCGTGTCTCGGAATCCCCTAATATGTGTATAATGGGTCTGTCAGGTTTAACTCCGCGGGAAGTGCAGAACGAGTCTCGAAAGTTGGTGATTTGTCTCGAAATATTTCGAGACAAATTTACATATTTCGAGACACTTTTTCAAAAAACGCTGTAACTTTCGAGACTTTTTCAAAATATTTTGAGACTTTTTCAAAATATTTCGAGACTCTTCAAAAAATATTTCGAGACTTTTGAAAAATATTTTGAGACTTATGGAAAATATTTCGAGACATTTGGAAAAATATTTCGAGTCGTTTGGAAGATATTTTGAGACTTCTGGTAAATATTTCGAGACATATCGGAGATATTGGGATACTTTCAAAAACACGACTCCGGACTTTGTTCTACTTTTGCGACACTTTATTGCAAAACATCGATTCAACTCTTAACTTTCAGAGTTTCAAAATTAAAAAACGCAATGTTGACTATATCAAGAGCTGTTTCAGAAATGTCTCTTTTTCAGAAAGTTTCAGAAAAGTTGTAATAATCTTGAAAATTTTGCAAATGCCTTGTGAAATTTCTAATTTTGGGAAAGATTGAAAGTTTTTCAAACTAAAAGATTAAACTTCGAAATATTCCTGACCGAAATCAAAGGAGGTTACGAACGGGTTGACCTGCTTTTTCCCCGAGGTCTAGCTTGTCGTACATGGATAGTTAACATATTAAGATAAAACAGTCCTGAGTGGGAATCATTATGTTTAACCTACTTGTTTACTCATAGGCTTTAGGCAGAGTGTAAGGTACACAAAATTTAAAAATTGTTTCAACTAAGGCTGCTACAGGTTTTAACGAAATCTATAACTGTTAAGTCATTACTTGGTCTAAACTTTCGCAGTGCTGTTTGACGTTACTTCCTTCCTTAACAACAAGAGTACATAATACATAAGAGTATGACAACAGGCATACTCTATGTATTATAAGCGTGACACATCCTCTGCACGCTAACGGCTTACCCCCCCGCAAATTGGACCCCAGTGAATCAAACAAATTCGCCCGCTATATTTATGTGCTAAAGCTCGAAGCAGACACAAAATTCGCGCACGTAGTGCTTGTGTTTTCGAGCTTTAACACACAAACATAGAGCGAGTGAGCGTACCCCCGTTTCGACTGGGTACTAATTTGCGGGGGGGGTCACTGGGGTCCAATTTGCGGGGGGGGGGTAAGCCGTTAGCGTGCAGAGGATGTGTCAAGCTGATAATACATAGAGTATGCCTGTTGTCATACTCTTATGTATTATGTACTCTTGTTAACAATAAAGGCCAACGTTTACGCTATTTCAGTTAGTTTCGTTCTTCACAGTCTTCGATCGATAAAATTGTTATCATTTGACGTTTAAGGTGTTGATTCCCTTTAGAGACATCAACTTTGAACGACTATTTCCCATACATTTCTTGAAGTTAGGAAGCCGTCCTTATGAGCCAAAATGTAGCTGAACATTTTCCATTTTTAATAAATACAATGAAAGTAATGTTGATTTTCTAGAATCTAATGATCGAATTTTGGAAGAAGTGCTACTTTTCAGATTTTTAGCAGACTGAAATAAAATTTCTGTGATTTTATTAAGCTTTCATGTGATTGTCTTTCAGAAATTTATGTTCACTCATCTGAAATTCATGTTTATGATATTTATTTATTATGATTTAAATTTTTCATATGATTAGATACCTCTATCAAATTGCTGAGGATTTTTTAGTTAATATGAAATCGCTCTTCGTTATAAAGAATTACGCAAAATGTATGTGCAACCATTTTGTGCAAAATGTATTGTCTACTTTTTCCAACTTGTCAAGCTACCACATTTTAAGTTTCTCATTTTCAATCTGCAGCTATTTATGCATCTGTCAAAACGGTTTGGCACACTGTGCTAAGAAACTACGCGAGTGTATTCTTCCTCTTGTTGCCAGTTTTACGCAAAAATATATTGCAATTAAAATTAACTCAGAAAGATTTTACCAGAAATTGATTTTACTTAAAAAGCCAAGCTTTGTATGTTTTGTAAGAATCTACAAACATTGTGAACAATTTATCCTTACGTATGAACAATCGAGGTTAAATGAGAAATGTAAACATAGAATACGGTCGACGACAAGAAATGACTTGAGCCATTATCATTGTTGCTTAAATGTTGGGAGAAAATGTAAGTGTTAGCATTGACGTTTAGTTTGGTGAGTGTTGCGTTTGTTGTCTGTACTCCAAGCAAGTCAAGACATCAAACTTTGCAGTTGTATATTTATGCCGCTGTATGAACTTTTCAGCAAAATTGGAAACAAAACATTTGCTCCTTGATCCCCTTACGAAAATAGAATATTAAATTATATATAAATGTAGAATATTTTTAAATAGTTTTTGTTTGAATGCATTCTGAAGTACGTACATGTCTTGAATTTCCCCTCGTTTTTCTTGAACGAACATGCACTCCACAGCTTGGCAATATGCTGGTGCGGCTGCCGAAATATTTTACGGGCCCTGTCAACTTTATGGAGAGATTTTAAAGAATCAATATAAAATTTAGTCAATTCCGAGCCGCATCGGGCTTGTGAAGCTGGTACTGTTATAATTTCTACAAAAAAGTAAATAATTTTAGAAATGTATGCCCTACTTTCCTCAACAGCAATTTATTAACGAAGAATTACGCTTTTGGAACGATGGGTGTTTTGAAAACAAACTAAAAATACATACATATTTCAGAAAAGTTTCTAAACTTTCGAGACAATATTTAAAGACTTTCTAGAAAGTTCTAAGTATTTCGAGACATGTTTTGAACTTTCTGGAAAGTTTCAAAAACTTTCGAGACAATTTTTGAACTTTCTAGAAAGTTTCAAAAACTTACGAGACATTTTTTCAAGTTTTCTAGAAAGTTAATGAAAATATTGCGTAAAGTTTCGAGACATTTTCTAAAACTTTCGAGAAAGTTTTAAAATATTTCGAGACAATTGTTAACATAGGTGGCAACTTTCGAGACATATTTCGAGACAAACTGCAATCTTTCGAGACTTTTTTGCTAACTTTCTCGAAACCATTCTGCACTTCCCGCGGAGTTGAACGTGACAGACCCATAAGTGTGGGGCCCGAGTAGTGTTCCCGAGAAGTGCACCTCGAGGATCACGAAACTTTTTTATCTTTTTCCCATTTTTCTAAAACGCAGTTTATCTATACTAGTAGCTACGGTACGTAGGCTAATTCCATTTGGCCTAAATTATTCGACGAAAACCCAGTTAAATTTTATGGATTTTTGAGTAAAAAAACCATTTACTAAAAATTTTTTCGAGCCTTCGGCGTAATTAATACATTTTCCCTTACACACACACACACACACATATATATATATATATACATATATATATATATTATATATATATCTTTCTGGGCACCGCCAGCTAGTTACATATATTTTACATATATATATATACATATATATATATATATATATATATATATATATATATATATATCTTTCTGGGCTGCGCCAGCTAGTTACATTGTCTATTTGCACTTATAAATACACATTTAAGTTGTAATTTCATTTAAAGATTTCATCGAAGAAATGCTATTTTAATATGTAGTTTAACTTTATTTCTATTATATTATACATATATATAGTTTAATTTTTTCTTTGGTTCATACTCGTATGCTCATAACTTTAAGCGGACATAACAGTCCAAAAAATTTTCTTCCTTCGGCGCGAAATTGAGTTTATTTTTGCTTAATTTACCCGTTTTTCAGCGCTTTAAACCTTTCAATAGCAATTTTTTGACATATATAATATTTTCGCTTTTGGCTCACTTTCGTTCAAATTTTCTCGCCTGCGGCGCGGCGCTTTTCTAGCTCAATTTCGTTCAATTTTTCCACTTCGGCGCTTTGATGGCATAATTTCTTTAAATTTGTTGCGTTCCATCCAAACGCATTTCCTTTCACATACGTACAATATACAATATATTTTCAATTAGGTGTACCAGGCTACAGTTTACCCCCTGTGAGACCTCCCCCCACTAGAATCGCAGACCCCCCCACTCCCAGACCCGACCTCGACTGCTCCCCCCAAGCCGAGCTCAGAGTCCCCTCCCCCGTTTTTAATCGGGTCCAAACAAGAGAAAAAATGCCAAATTTTTGCAAAAAATTTTGGAATTTTTCAGAAAGCTCTGAAAAAATGGCTGAAAATAGTTAAAAAGCTTAAAAATAGGTTGTAAAATGCAATATGTACGAGTAGTTTTTTAGTTGTATTATATATATATATATATATATATATATATATGTGTGTGTGTGTGTGTGTGTGTGTGTGTGTGTGTGTGTGTGTGTGTGTGTGTGTGTGTGTGTGTGTGTGTGTCGAAATAGCAGATTTTATCTCAAAAAAGGGTTAATTTTAGCATAAAAAATGTTGGTACAGTTTGGGTTCAGTTTTTTTTAATTTCCAATTTTTTTATACCCCCAAGGACAGATTTGGACCTTTTACTCCCCCCCCCCACCCAAGCAGGTGGTACACCTATGACCCCATCCATAGGTGTACCTTGAGAAATCGTTTAGCCAAGATAAGGGTGGGTGCGGTCAGCCGGTTTGAGGTTATGTGCAGTGGCGGCGCCAGGGGGGGTGCCGGGGGCCCCGGGCCCCCCTTTGCGATATGGGCGCCTCCCTTTGGGGTGTCGCCCCCCCCCTGAAAAATTTTTCAGCTGTTTATATATATGCATTTATTTTGAGTGTTTTTAAGACATTTTTTTAAAAATGTTTTTTAAAAATCGGCGAATTCTTCCAAAACATCGAAAAATTTTTGCTAAAATGTGAGAAAAGTTTTGGAAAATGAAGGTAAAAAGGTAAAATTTGCGAAAATTTGGCAAAAATTTTGGAGTTCCCAAAAAAAGGTCGCCGGATGTTTGGGTCGCCCCCCCCCTTCAAAAAATCCTGGCGCCGCTGCTGGTTATGTGGGGTGGGCATAGGTGTGTTAGGGGGGGCCGGATAAGGGAGCCCCCCTCACCAAAATGACAAATTTTGGCCACCCCCTCAGATTTTCAGATTTTTGCTACCCCCCCCCAGATTTTTGGCCAAAAAGTGGCCAAAAATGGCATAAAATCGAAAATTTAGGGGGGGTGGGGTCCCCCACCTTCCGTCGGAACCCCCCCCCCCCAGATTTTTTGCCAAGCCACACCTATGGGGGTGGGGTCCGGAAAAATATAATTTGGGAGCGGGTGAAAAAATTCCAATATATAATTTAGAAAAAATCTAAATTCGCTGGAAAAACGTTGTTTCCAACTAAAAATCAACAATATTTCTCCATTTTTGCTTTAGTCGATAAATTTGGATTTTTTTGAACATGATTCTATTTTTTCCCCAAAATTTCGAATTTTTACTATTTTTGAGGCAAAATTTACAATATTTTGAAGGTGGGGTCTTGAAAATTTGGTTGGGCTCTGGGATTTGGCCATTTGGGGGGAGCGGTCCCCCGGCAAACCCCCCCCCCCACCCAGGCCACATGTGTTCCAGGTACACCTATGCCATGACATGACCACCCCCGTCCAGCCTGCCTGCACTGCAGACACTTATCAGCACTATGGTTTCCATTGCAACATTATATGCTATTAGCTAGGTTAAATTCTACAGGCGTTTACCGTTTGCTTGACGTTGACGGGATTCCGGAATTCCGTCAACGTACAACAACTTTCCAAAATGGAATTCCCCGTCTTGAACTTTTGAAAATCCGTTACTTCCGAGGTGATTCCGGAATTTACCCCGTCCGTTAACGGAATTCCAGCTATCCCCACTTAACTTTCCGGATTTCGTTGACGCCAGCCTGCTAACCTTTTTGAAAGGCGCATAATGTAAAGCTTGAAATTTCGACATAGTTCTACGATTAAGATGATTATTCCGAATTTTATTTGTATTAAAACATATGATGTAATGTATAAACCGCTAAAATTGTAGTCTGCTATCATATGCAAGTTTGCAGAAATAATTTAAACGCTCTCCAGTAGTCGCCACGCAGCTGTAAAAAATAAACCAGAATGGACTGAACTTTTACGAAATTGCTCTTTATGAAATTTATGAAGTTGTTTCAAAGCGTTGCCTTACTGATTCTACTGATTCTACCGACCGATCGAAGTCCCAGCTCATCTAACATTTTTGCGACAACATAGCATACTCAGAAGTTCAGAACTTATCGAAAACGAATACTCAATCTGATGCTGTTACCTTTAAACTTGCAAAATCCTGAGTGTGACAGCAGGCAAGATCTCTGCTGTCAGCTCTAGGTACATGCTCTGTTCGCTAACGGCTGACCCCCCCACAAACGTGTATGCTCACTTCAAAGAAATCTTTGCGTTCTAAAGCTCGAAGCAAACACAAATTGGACGCACGCAGGCGTTGTGTTTTCGAGCTTTTACACGTAAAGATACGGCGAGTGAGCGTACAGAAACGTGTACTGGGCACACATTTGGGAGGAGTCACTAGGTACACGTTTGTGGGGGGATCAGAGCATGTACCTTGATCTGATAACAGACAGCCTACCAGCTGTCACACTCTTATCTATTATGTAATCTTGGTTAAACGTTCTAATACTTCACTCTGCAGATGTTTAAAGCGTTAATTTTGCTCGATCTTAATGTATGCTATAGAGTTCTTAAGTATGCGAAAATATCCAAATTTAAGAAATGGGTCAAATGGGTCGACAAAATCTCAGTGGGTCGCAGGTCGCGGGTCGCGGGGTCAGAGGTCCGCGGGTCGCGAGTACCCGCGGGTAGCAAAACTCTGGTTACATCTACGTGCATTTGTTCCCATGGTCCTGTGGGAGGAATCGGTAGGGGCTTTGACCGGATCTTTCTAGAACCACAGTCTTTGCATGATTTAACCCAAGTTTTGACAAAAAATCTCCGGCCATTCCACCAATACCTTTGTTAATTGCGCTAATACGTTTTATCAAAGCCAGGATGACCTGATAACGAACTATCGTGAAATGCCTCTAGGATTTGTTCATACAGGCTAGGTGGTAGGATTGCCAGAGGACCGCATCGTGACGTTCATTTGGAGTGGTACAGAATGCCATGATGAATTTGTGAGATTTTGGCCAACGCTTTGGATTCCGGTGAAAGGTAAAATGCATTCGTTGTGCCAGACTCCAATTTTCGAAGACCAGGACCAATAATACTGTCTCCAGTTGCGCTTTGCTAAAGCTAGTCGTTTCCAAAGGCGTAATTGATAGTACCATCCTGCTTAAGGCATCGGCGTTTGCGTTGGCTTTTCCTGGACGATGATCTATCTCAATGTTATAGCCTTGTAGGCTGAGGGACCAACGAGCAAGTCGTGGAGAAGGATTCTTTACAGTCAGCAACCATTTAAGTGGTTGACAGTCTGAAACAACGCGAAACTTCTGTCCATGGAGATAGCATTTGAAATGTTGAATTCTCCAAACTAAGGCAAGAGCGTCTTGTTCAACCGATTGGTAGTTACGTTCGTGCTTGGAAAGACTGCGGCTGGCATATGCAATGACTCTTTCGCCCTCGTCGACGTTCTGACTCAAGACGCAGCCAAAGCCCGTACCACTTGCATCACATTGAAGAATAAACTGGCGGGAGAAATCTGGACACGCCAGGATGGACGCAGCCATCAACCTTTGACGCAGTGTTTCAAACGATCTTTGGGCTGCTTCATTCCATGCAAACTGCTTGGATTTTTTCAGCAGTTCATTTAATGGAGCTGCTATGCTAGCAAACTCCTTGACAAAGTGTCGATAGTACGATGCAAGTCCCAGGAATCGTCTAACTTCTGAAGTAGTTCTTGGAGCGGGATAATTTTTGACACCGCTTCGATCTTACCGGGATCGGGTTCCAGGCCACGTTTTGAGACAACATAGCCAAGAAACGGCACCGAGCTCCTAGCAAAGGCGCATTTCTTTGGCTTTATTTTTAAGGGATACTTTCGCAACCGTCCAAGTACTGTTTTAATATCACACAGATGTTGATCAAAGGATGTGCTGTGGATGAGTATGTCGTCCAAATAACATAGGCACATCTTATGATTTAGTCCAGCTAAAACGAATTCCATCAGCCGCTCAAAGGTGGCAGGGGCATTTACCAAACCGAAGGACATACAATTAAACTCATATAAGCCAAGAAATGAGGTAAAAGCTGTTTTGGCTCTGTCATTTGGGTCCATTTGCACCTACCAGTAACCTGTGCAGTGGTCCAAGGAAGAAAAATATTGTGCACCTCTGATGGAATCCAACAACTGGTCAATCCGCGGTAACGGATAGGTGTCTATCCTGGTAATCCTATTGATGACACGATAGTCTACATAAAATCTGTCTGTTCCATCCTTTTTCTTGACCAGCACAATTGGGCTAGACCAAGGTGAAGTACTTTTTCTGATGATGCCTTTACCCAGCATTTCGTCAATATGTCTTCTTACTACTTCTTTCTGAGACACCGGGATCCGATAAGGGCGTTGCTTAACAGGAGCATGGGATATCAATTTGATCTTTGACTACCGTTGTCTGTCCAGGATCGTATTTGGAGGAGCCAAATACAACTGCATTTCGCTTAAGGCATTTGATCAGTTGTCATTTCTGCACATCAGTCACATCAGAATCCTTCAACGATATTGATGAAATGATCATCCGCGGTACTCTTACCTTTTGACAAACTGAATACCGCAAAATCGGTAATCTTTGGGAGACTTTCCAGAGAACCAAGGTTCTGTCCCTTGCGTAACGCGACAGTTTGCAAGGTGGGACTCATTATTGTAACTGTGACCATACCGTTCTTTGATCGAATTAGTGTTTTGGCTCGAATGAGTGGTAGGTCACTCTGTAGGAAATTTTTAGGTTCAAAGATGTAGTTGACATCACTATCTTCAGGTAGGATTGCTGAAGCCGAGAATATGACTTCAGTGCGACCCGGTACTGGGATATCCCGAGGCGGAAATGCCCGCCATATATCCTGCCTGAGCGGATTCTTGCTGGCGAGTTCAATAGGCTCTCCGGAGATTCGCACCATCGGCTTGCTGAAATCAATCGTTATAGGTCCTAATTTCGGCAGGATATCTCTTCCCAAAATACAATCCACATTGTGGTCGATGACGTATGCAGGGTGATTTACGTTAAATGGTCCTATTTGGAAGTTAGCAAGACTAACTCTGAGCACCAGAAGTCCATGTCCAGTGGCGGAGAACGCTTGCTTTCGACACTTTTCCAAAATTCCAACAGCCGCTGATATCTTCTTTGACAAGATAGTGATGAAAGAGCATGTATCCAGAAGAGCTGTGCGAGGCGTCCCACCTATTTTAATTAAAAAATTTGGAGGTGGTGGAGTAGGATCTCTATCGTCGATACCATAAATGTACTTAGGCGGCCATGTTTCAGACACCACTGAACCACTGAAACCTTGCAAAGTGAATTCCAATCCTATATTTTCGCAGTCATTTACGCGTCTTGAAATTTGTTCCATAGGAAGTTGTCAGGAATCAAAAGGAGCACTTGGAGGTGTTTCTTCGTCAGATCTATTCATTTGTCTCAGAAAAGCTCTCACCTGCCATCGTTTTGCAAAGAGCGAGTACAACAAAAACAGAGCTCCCACTACTAGATACCCGATAACCAATACATTGACAATGACTTGGATTGGGCCTTTGATCAGCTCACTTACCAAGCTACCGACTCCTTTTCCGACGCCTTCGACTGCCGAACGCAGACCGGATCCAACACCTTGCAGTATGTTCTCTACAGCTTGGCTCCCTCCTCACCCGGAGCACCACTTCTTATGCTCAAAGCTAGAGCTAAACTAACTTTTAATGAAGACACAACAAAAGCTGAAACCCAGAGACTCACCAAAACAAGTGTACAGAGTAAGGCTGCAATTCTGCGGACCGAACTTTACAGAAAAACTATTAATAGCTAAAGTCGACTACAAATTGTTGGAAATCCTTAAACTACCCAATTTTTAATTAGAAACATCCATAATGATTAACTTATTAAAATTTAGTTGGAATCACACAGCTGCTGTCATATTTTGGTGTAAAGAAAAAGAAAAATTCAAAAAAGAAAGAAAGAAAGAAAAAGAAAGAAAGAAAAGTTACCTAATAAAGAAATCTCAGTGACTCTATGTAGAAGCTTGTTGACTTGACAGCTGCTGTCCACTAAGCCAATTTCAAAGCAATCTCCAATGTTGTGACATTTGATCAGAAGGTTAGGTAGGCTGGTTTGGTAGGACATGTGTCCATCAAATTTATGATGACGAAACTTTAAAGAAAGGAAAGAAAGAAAGATTGTACTAAAATAAGACGGTAGCTGTAGGTTGATAATTAAAGTGTTTTCATATTTTGCATTAATTTCCATGTTTTGTGGTTCCGGGAGACGCAGAATACAATTTGTTTGAACTTTACTTATCGGCTCAAGATAACTACAAAAAGCAGTATGACATGAAACCACAAATAAGCAACACAAAACTTCAAAATGCAGTGACATAAAAACCAAGTCAAAACATAAGAATGTCAATCGTAACATATTGACATTTCAAAAGAACATTTTAAAGACAAAACACACGTAAAAAAATTAATGACAGCATTAACAAACCAAATAACATTTAGATTGAATTAATGAAAATAGTCAACAGTTTATTGACTGTAGAATCAAAGAATGCATTCAGAATCTTTGTCTTACCCCTTTGTCCAATTTTAGTGAGTCATCTAGCTTGATGTACTAACAAATCTAACTAAAGTCTGACCAACAAATCTTGGAACCGAAATGTGAGCGGCTGTCCTGAGTTATCATTTGAAGGTAGCCTATATAATGTATGTATTTTTAGAATCCTCAGGAATCCGAGATTTTGAAAATCCGAAATTCCGGATTTCATTCACGGAAAATTTAAAATTTTTAGTTTTTCGCCCAATTTTCAACGCAATCAAAATTTGGTTTTGACAGTCAAATAGAGCTAGTCCCGCTACATAGTTTTGCTCTTAGGAGCTTTTCACGAAAATGCACCCAATTTCCCGAATCCCGGGCTTTCAAAATTACCGGATTTTAAACATTTTCTCCAATACCTACGATAAACACATCATTCAAAAGCTCTTGATGAGCTGAACAGACCTTGTAATAGAACTAATGCCCAAAAATGAACCAAATACCCGGAATTCACAAATTCCGGATTTCACTCTAGCTTGGAAGTTTTCTTGAATCCCGAGAAGTGGGCTCATTTCTGCGAGTTGGCTCTATTAGAAACTTTGTCTATTGGAAACTATCAACAAGAGCTTTCAAATGATACCCATATTGAGGGGTATTGGAAAAATTTCTAAAATCCGGAAAATCAGGTTTTCGCAAATTTCGGGAATTGACTGCATTTTCAAGAGTTCGTTCTATTACAAAAGTTGTTAAGCCCTATAAGAGCTTTCGAATGATATCCATCTTGTGGGTATTGGAGAAAATTTTTAAAATTCGGAAATTTTGAAATCCCGGAATTCCGGAAATTGGGTACATTTTCGTGAAAACCTAAGAGCAAAAATTTGTACCGGGATTCGATTATAAAAACAAAATTTTGATTGCGATAAAAATTGGGCGAAAAACTAAAAATTTTAAATTTTCCGTGAATGAAATCCGGAATTCCCGTTTTCCGATTTTCTAAATCTCGGGTTCCTGAGGATTCTAAAAATATATACATTATATAGGCTACCTTCAAATGATAACTCGAGACAGCCGCTCACATTTCGGTTCCAAGATTTTTTGGTCAGACTTTAGGTTACAGTCATAGGTTGCTTCCAACGTTCTTTAAGGTTTCTGAGCTATGTTAATTATATCTAAATCCAGTTATGTTTTCCACAGAACCACCCAACAAGGAACAACTGACCACTCCTTCCTCTTCGCTGATTAAGTCCTTTTATAATTTATTTATTAGAAAGGGTCTTTTGCGGCCGACTATTGTTATTCTTCCGAAGCGGTCAGGATTATGCGCATGTATCATAGAAGTAAATCACTTTGGCAGTACTGAAGGAGTTTCCTCCAAATTGCTGAAAACTTAAATTTGAACGATAGCTCGCTCAAATGATTGAATAGTTAAGTGCCTTGACATCTACTAAATCAAGGAACTTAATTGAGGTGTATTTGTCATGCTTAATTGTGAAGGTTCTCGCCCCCTTTGAAGTAGGTATTTGTGCAATGTGTTTGAAGCAGATAATGTTCACAAAATGCTTAGAAGCCAGCTATAAGAAGATTTTCTCAAAACAAGTTTCGTTGAATTTGCATTGGACGCCCATGATGGTAAGTGCTGGATTCTATACGACTAGAAGAATGCTTAAGGCCCATGCTTATTGATTTTTATTCAAGTGAAATTCAAGACAAATTAAAAACTTCATTTTTAAAAGAAGATAGCTTATGAATGCGAGTCCACTGTTTCAATGATGTTTAGTGTTTGTTTTGGATTTGCAAACACCCAGGAATTCTCTTCAAATTAATGGGTCTGTCACATTTAACTCCTCGGAAAGTGCAGAACATCCATCGAAAGGGTATTTGCTTTAAAATATTTCGAGACATTTTTTGCATATTTGGATACATTTCTTCCAGAAGCATTTCAGCTTTCGTGACCTTTCTATTTTTTTGAGGCTTTTGCAAAATATTTCGAGATTTATTATAGGATGATCTTATATATATTATATTATTATGTTATATATTATTGTATATATTTGTTTTCTGCATTTCTTCTAGAAATGTTGTGTAAGTATCGAGACAATTTTCAAGGTTTTCGAGAAAGTTAAAAAATATGTATTTCGAGTCAAACCTTGTGATTGATTGTTAACTTTCGGCACATGTTTCAAAACGAATTGTAAAATCTAGCCGAGATTTTTTAGCCAACTTTCTCGAAATAATTCTGCACTTTCCGCGGAATTAAAAGTGCGAAACCCATAACTGTGTCACTGAAACCATTTCTCAAGGTTGTTCACTTAAACTTTTGTTAATGACACTTTATAATAGCTTTTCTACACATGCTTGCAGGGTGCGTCGGATGACACCAACATTGTTTTGTTTAAGGTGGCTATACATTTCGATGCTTCTCGCTTTTCACAGCGTTCAGAGCTGCCTCGCAAAGTTGCTGACCTACGGCTTTTTCGTGCATGGGGGTGGTCGAAGTTTTTCGCTTTTTCTCCATACTGCTAAGAGACAATGTCTAGAAATTTCTTGCGAAGATAAAGAAACTATGGCTATTAGACTAGGACTACTAGACAACTTCAAAATTGGCTGAGTCAACGCAGGTGCAGCACGACATTTACCATGCATCCTTTCCCCTAATTATGGCGATTGACATATTTCGTTTGAGACCTAATCCGCTGCAAGCATCCGATTGGGCTCAAATTTCGCACTCTGATGTCTCTTAATACTATAAATATGTGTGCAAAGTTTGAAGCGTGTCGACCACAGTAGTTAAAAGTAGTGCAAGATTTTGATAAGTGTTTGCTGTCAGAGACGCAAAATTGGCTTCCCGCCAAAAATGGGAAATTTTCGAAAATACCGAATTAATACAGAAAAGTACTCAATCGATTGGTCTTATCATTCTAAGTAGCTTTTCTAATTGCACCAAGTCACGATATTGCTTCTACTATGAGATAAAATCCATCAAAGTTTAGCTACATACATGCCGATTTTGAGAATTTTTCGCTGTCAGCCACATAACTAAGTAGTCATTAAAAAACCATAACAAAACCTAAACCCGCCAAACTTGGCACATATTTAACCATATATCCTGGCTATATTCTGTAAAAATTTCAGAATTTAGGAGCACTTTTGAGGATTAGGCTCGAATCTGCGGCACGTCACCTAGTGAAAAATTCACAATATTGAAATTTTGCGACTGCAGAACTCCCGATCGGGAAGTTACTGTGTGCTACCATTTTGTGTGTAAATTACCTGAG
>JASAND010014229.1:0-18531 GCA_030248195.1 Trissonchulus latispiculum
TCAATTCTGCAGACACTACAAAATAAAACATTCACATCTCTGCTATTTCCTAATCCCTCAAGCTTTCTAGGAGATGCTTTTATCCTAGTAAGTGATGGAATATATAGGTCTAGACTGTAAGAACTAGGCAGGTAGAAATGGGGAAACCATTACCTACTTCTTTATCGTCAGTTTATGGTAACAGAAATGAACAAAATGAATTATCAGCCATTATCAGGAAATTGCAGTCTCTAGTACAATGCATATCTCCTGAATGCCAGACAAATTAATCACTCATTCCCTCGCTGTCTGAATTGAGGACTCATGATGAAAGTTTATTTAGTTAATAAATGGCCTGAGCTTATTCATGAGAACTTTGCCTGGGTCACCAAATCATTGTAGGTTCTTGTTTGTGATGTACTGTATGTCTTAGATGTCTGCTTTTTTCCTAATAGCAAATAGTTTCTATCCGTCACCTCTTCTTTCAGGCTCTGTTATCACTTATCCGTCGCTATGGGGACACGTCCTGTCGGGTATAGCGGCTGACCCTATCCGCAATTGAGATCCTTTATTGAACAAAAAATTTTTACCAGCTACGCTGGCCTTTTGGAGCTAACTTATTGTATAACCAACCAGTAATAGTTCGAGACGAGTCATTGTGTTTTGACTTAGACGTTCAACAGAATAACAAAGTGCATGAACATAGCTAAATTGCGCAATGACCAGTTGCTGAGGATCAGGATCAGGTAACTCCTCAGGTAAACTCAGGAGTTACAACTACGTTATTAGTCTACCATAATCAGTATATATTCAATAAGTCATCCGTATTCACAAATTGTGCCTGTCATGATTAATACAGTCATTATTTTTTAGTGCATTAGTTCGCTTATCTTTAGGCTTCATAAGCAATATCAGGCTGCGGAGGAAGTGGATTATGGAGATTTTGGATTCATAAAATCAAAAAGTAGCCATGATGACGCACCTTCCTTAGTTCGAAGGCTGAGCGACAAATGTAGAGACATTGCTGCGAAAGTTAGCATAACTACTTCGTCTGGCGGGTGAGACTAACGATTCTACACATTATGCATGCATTATGACTCAGATCATTAGTCCAATGTTTACCAGTAGGACAAATTGATAAGTCTCTCTCTATAAGCTGGTAGTTCAATCATATTTGGCGGCCACTTCAAATTTTTATTTTCCACCAGTTGATTCCGTATTCTTAAAATCTGTTTTGTTTTTGTGTTTTTATGTTTTTGTAAAATGTTTTTCTTATGTTGGAAACAAATTAGGAAAAATTCTGCTGTAGTATATATTCTAGTTAGTACTAGTGTTTGAGTAAGGCCCGCCTTCGGGCTGACCTTGGCCGTCAAGCCGACGACCGGACGTTCATACCGTTGGCCTGGGTTGAGAGAATCGCAGGGAGCAAATTTTGAGACAATCAAAACTGTTGTCAATAACGAAAATTGTTACCTTTGTGTATTATCCAAAATGCACGCTCCGCCATATATTCTCAGGATTATCCTGATTGTGTAATTTGTAAACTTTCTGATCTGGTTTTCTGATCTGTTTGCATCTGATCTTCAACTAATTGTACTTGCAAATACACATTCGATGTAATAATTGGAACTTATAGCTGGACTGGAAGCTCCTCCTAACAAACACTGTTGAAGTTGTTATTGAAGAAAACGTAATTATTGTAATCAATTCGACCTCGCTTTGTTTCTTGCTAACTTCTGTTTATCAAAATTCTTTCTTGTGAAAAAACTTTGCTTCTTTATTGAAAAAAACAAATTTTTAGGGCAGCATTGGCAGCTAGTAGAAATAGAAAAACATTTATTCTTATTTGAAATGGAAGTTAAGAAGGATATTTAAAAAACTTAAAACATTACATATGTAGACCTTCAGCCGGGCCGACTGATCTGCCAGTCAGCCGGGCGTTGGCCGTCGACGCAAAAGGTGCTCCGCTCGACAGCCGGACTTGGTCGTCCGTTCTCAAGTATACTTGCTGAGTTATAGGACGAGTGCGACACAGCTGAATCGTAAAATATAGGTGATTGTGATTTTTTAGGCCACTGAAAGAGACTGGTTCTGTTTCCAGTTCCGAAGATGGTCAACAAGAAATTGATGATAATGATATAGCAGTGTATGAGTGTCCTGGATTAGGCTCCGTTGTGAGGACTTTCACAATTACTACTATTTAGTTAAAGTTTTTTAGTACTAACAGATGTCCATCGTTTTGTATTGTTCTGGCTTCGAACTCTCCAGAACAGGGTGTTTTGGGCAAAATTGGTGTTTTAGAATGAAATTCGGTACAAGCAATATAATTGTTCATATGGTGAGTGGAGGGAGGGAGACCCTCCTTATCTATTATGGCTGCGATCTTAAAGTCAAAACTTTACTTGTAGTTTTATTTCTTTACTATAACCTGTAGGACGTATTTCACAATCAAATTGGCTACCTCCCTGGTCAAATTTGAGCATATTCCCTTAAGTAGTAATAAGGAAATAAGTACGATTATGAAAGTAATGTAGTACAGAACAGCAAATAGGATTTTCTACTTGCTAGACTAATCCAGACGTGATCAGCTTATGAAAAGGATTAAAGTATTTGTCTTAGCTTAGCAGCAGTGCTCGCAGCACACCCACCTGACTTAAACAGAAAGTGACTAGCAGATTATCAGCTTAACAGCTGGCTGATTAGCTGAATCCTACATTTTTTGCACGAAAAATGGAAGCACCCAATTGCACGGATTGTATTTTTGTCATCAAAATAAAAAAATTAAAAAAATTATTTCGCAATTGCTACAATAATAAAGTTGACTGAATTGAAACAATAATGTCCAGAAGTATCGCATATAATCATTCTACAGAGATAATTTTCTAAACAGCATCAATTAACAACTGATAATTTTTCAGCATAACGTTTACAACACCATGCAACAAGTTTGATGTGGAAAAATAAGCAAATTTGAGATATATAAATCACCACTAATTTTGCTCTTTTCCCCGGTTCTCTCCTTCTCAGATTTTTCGTCTGGTACCATAATCTCCTAACCAATCCCCAGCCAATCAAAGATGCTACAAATAGTAGGAACTGAATACTCAATTTCTGTTTTTCCGTTGTTACGTCGGAGCATGAGCCTTGACCCGACGTTTACTGCTGTTCTTCAAAAGATCTAGAAACTATACATTAATGTTCATATAATGTAAATTTTGCTTAGTTCGCTTTCGGTTACCTTTGTTTTAGACTGGAGATGTTGAAGTCAGAAATCCGTTGTTCCGAAGCAATTCCGACACAGTAGAAACTCCTTCCTACCAATCAAAGCATTTGTCACCGTTCGATATGAGCGCCATACAGCGTCGGCCTTCAGCGCCTCATTGATAGATTTACTGGGAGAAGATTTGTAAAAAATATTGCAAATTCCAAGACACGATATTACACTTATTTCTCCCCAGAGATACTAAAATCTTTTGATATCTAGAAACGTGCTGTCTTTTAATTAATAACTAGAATTGATTATGTTAACGGGTATCATAGCAGAGAGTTTATAGATAATGTCTTACATGTATAAATTTGTCAGTATGTGGCATGTCCACCAAAGTAAAGAGCGTTATCTAAAGCAAGTTACATATTGTTCCGACCGCTGATGACAGGAGATGAAGCTTTCATAATAGCGCAGGCGATCTTGGACTCTTAACCTCAAGCTGGTTGTTAGTGTTCAACCGAATGGCTATACTGTGCGGATGCCGCGTTGATCCATAGTCTAGAGTAGTGGTAGCAGTTAAGGACAAATGAAATTGTCTTGGATTTCTACCAATGAGTCGTTTCCCAAAGTTCGGTTTCAGTTGATAGATTATCGGGTTCAGAATGGTGGTTATTGCAATCATGTAGTGAAGGGAATGAATGGCTCGAAAGATACTATCTACTCTAATCAGTGATACCACATTGTAGGGAGCCCAGCAGGCTAGATAGCTGAGTACCACCAGAGAGCTGACTCGGAGCACGTGCTCGGTTCTCGTGGAGGAGCGATTCCTTAGACAGGGCTGTCTCCCGCGGTAGCTTTTTCGGAGTCTGAAGTGACGCTTCAGGGAAGCGGCGATGATTAAAGAATAGGCCAAGGCCATTACCACAGCAGGGATCCAAAATACGAACGCCAAATGCAGACCGTAGTACCATGCTTCATAGGTGAGAATGGTGGAACTGTTGGGAGACTGTAGACGCTGTATGATCCAAAAGTTAGTGCAGAAGCCTTCTCTAGTGTTGTTCACATTCACAACCACAATATGATCATATACGACCAGCTGAGGCAAACTGGATAAACTTGCCAGCAGCCATACAACGAACAAACCGATTCGAGTGTTGCTCAACTTCTCCGTTACCGTAAGCTGAACTTTCCGGACCTCAATTGCCCTCAGCACGGCAATACTGGCCACCAAATAGGATGAAGTGTAAAAGGATAGTGATATTAAAAAGGGTATTAATCGACACAGAATTGTGCCGGTGAGCATTGTTTTGTCAATGCTGAACACCAGACGCGATACCACAAAGAATATTAGAATCATGAAATCAGCCAAATTTAGATGCTTTATCAGGAGATTGTAGTGAAGACAAGAGGACGAGTTGCGTTCATTCTTTTTACCGCAACAATGGAGACGGATAAAGGTCACGAAATTTACAGGAACTCCAATGGACAGAATTGTGATCAGACAGACAAGACCCCAGTCTAATTCCATTTTATCAAGCAAGATAAACAGGCAGATACTGTATTACCCTATTCTTGGCTAGATTAGCATAAGCTGTTAATCAGAAGAAGCCCTTGCAATACAAGTTATAATTTCCGCCTAGTTAATGCACAAGATATTAATCTACTGCCCATCTAATACTTGTCCTCTTCTTTGACTATAAAGGAAGCCCTTTTTCACTTAGGCTTTTCTCTGCGCCTCGGGTACCAACTAAGGAAGCCTGCGTCACATGTCACAGTATCTGAACCTTTCTTTACCAGCTCTGACTGTTCGGCCTACAAAAGAGTCTCGGCTTGTCTTCAATCTACCCACTTGATAATAGCTCTTGGCTAAAATTACTCACTGTTTTGAAGAACAGAATCTTAAATTCGACAAACAGAGAAGGAAACATATTTCAGTATAAAAATGCAGCTCGCAGTAAGGAAGGAACAATGACAAAAATCTAAAGTTGTCTGAAGAATTAGATGCTATTTCAGTGCAGCATATGGAGCAGAGCCATAGTTGTACGGGTTCAATGCTAGTGATGTTTCAGCCAGTGAAACAGCGGCCGTTTGCACCAACTTCGAGATTAGCTCAAGCTTAAGCTGGAGCTCATCTCGAACTCAAGATTGGATAAGCTTAAGCGTATCTCTAACTTCGACCTTGAGGTTATCTTTTGCACCAACTGACTCCTCATAAAGATTAGTGAAGCTGGCGGTAAGCTCCAGCTAAACTATCTTGTGGATTATCCAATACAATGGTGTTAAAGAGTCACGTGCTAAGTGAAAGGGCCAATCAGCAGTTAACAGTGTTTCAACTATTCTACTTTAACTTTTACTTTACACATTACAATTGTAGTAAATTGTCTTTGGTACTTGTCTTTGGTACTCGCTTGAAAAGGATGAGTATGACTGCTTCCAAATGTCTGTAGTTGCAACGATGACCGCTACCGCCGTACAATAAATTTACGAGCACGGAGGCAGTAGGACAGCTGGTTTTTACAATAGTACAATATAATTACAATACAATTTATCTCCAGTCGTTTCAGGCAATTGTGACAATAGATCTTGGACTTAGCCCGGTTCAGCCGAGCACGGCGGCATTCTAACAACCACGCAGACACAGGCTTTTTAGCGGCAGCATGGATCTTCGCCTTTTTGAAGTTTTTCTTCACTCGGTGGCAGCTGCGTTTCAGCACAGTGCTATCTGAAGAAGGAAAAGTATAAGGCTCCGGTAACATTAAAATCCTATCAATAAAATTAATGTTTTATATGACGCCCCTTAGGTGAAAAATCTCTGGTGTAAATGCCGTGTGCTTTAATTTAACAAATCATCGTCTTTGGATATGGCAGAACACATGTTACGTTAGAATACATCGAAGTAACATTAAGTTTAAAAGTTCCTTGTTTTGTATCTTGTCTCGATTGCCCCCAAATGCTTAAGACTTGGCCAAACGAGCTAAAATTTGCCATGGGTACGTTTTCGCAAAACTGAAAGTTTTTGTCTGCTATTTTATTGAAAAGTTGTATTTAGGGATTTCTGGGACACGAATTTAAAGACCGTTGTTCATTCCGTTTTCCGTTAACTTTAAAGTTGTAAGCTTACTGTATAAGCTTATGTGAACGATCTAAAAACTGAATAAACCCTACCCATACTAAATGTCTGCTCGGTCTAATAAGTTCAATCATTAGCTATTAGAATATTTTCTCTAGGACCCTGTGTCAGGAATAATTGCTTTGTGAGAGCGGACTGACAGTTACATTCGCAGTGCCAGTTGTGAGGGTGCACGCAGAGAGCGACAATTTATCTAATCTTGTTAATAATCGTTACACAATGTCAACTTATTGAGGTAAAATTTCTTAACAACACAATAACTGTCCTACTCAGAGAATAAAAACCGAAATATTGTGAATATTTCTTACCCAATACCCATTTCTGGAAATTGAAAAAAGATAAGGGATCCCCTCCAGCCCGGCGGGTTAGATTTTACCTGTTGAACTCAACCAATGGCAAAATAATAGTCTTAGCAAACTACACCAAATAAGGACAGATAAACTATATCAACAATAAATGTACCTGGAGTCTGTCGAGGCATTTCCGATAAGTTGATCACAGCGCGCACACTAGCAAACAGCAAATAAAGACTAAGCGTGGAGACGGGAACCATAATTAACTAATTTGCATAGATGAGAATTACAAAAACAACAACACTTTGGAATGAACGACAGATACAGATATATGCCGCTTTGGGTATGGGTGGCACGGTCTTGCAAAATCTTGAATTTGAAGTTCTGGCATTGTCCCATATATGCTTCTTATATTCTGCATTGCTCCAATATTCGACTAGTTATTGACTATTCACTGATTATTTATTGAATACTGATTGCTGACTGCAATCAGTAAAGATGGTGCAACAGATTTTACTGATTGCAGATTACATAGCATCAGTTCTACAATTTCTAGCATTGAAAAGTGTAATGTTAATTGTATTTTTTAAATGTTTCAAGTAGTTTGTACACCCTGGTTTTTCAGAAATATTTAAAAACTAAAGACAATTTAAAATGAAACAATAAACTAGACGTATAGTTTAATTTAATGTGATTTTAAAATACATTTACTTCAAAATAACATTAAACCTGATTTGCTTCCTTTAAAAACGGTTTTAGACGTTTTGAACGTGTGACACAATTTTAGAAAAATTAGACGTTTTGACAGTAGACGTTTCGTCGTTAGACGTTTCGTCGGTAGACGTTATGAACGTTAGACGTTTTGACTTTAGACGTTTTGAACGGACACCAGATATACAGATAGGACCTGAAAAACTGGTCCCTGTAACGCTAAGAAATGAAATGTAGTCAGTTAAAGTCAGGTCCAGTTAATGGCATCTTGCTCATGCAATGCCATTTACGCATATATTGTTTACACATTACATTTGTCAACGCAAATTACACATAGGACTTTTCAATGTATGTCTCCTATTGACTGGGTCATTCAACCTTTCACACACCCTTTTTGCCATATGCGTATACATTATATTTTATATTGCCAGATGCATACAGTTTCTTCTAGAAATTATTGATTTCAATTTCTGTGCAATTCCAATTGCAATGCACACTCCTTTTTCAACGTCCTCCGTTCATTCTCTGTTTTTTCACTGTCTTCTTCTTTCCCTTCCCTTTCACTAGACCAGATTAGTTAACCTTTTATTTTATTTAATTATTAAACTTAATCCCAGTAATATTAATGACGCTTTTTTGCTAATTGAATTCGGATTTTTGCTTCCATGTAAAAATTTTAGCTGTTATTCATAATAAGCATTAAAACTAAATATCGTAGATGAGAAACCGCTAAAGTTTAGTAATAATTTAGCCAAAACTTAGAAAAATTTATCCAATTTTTTACTTATACTTGTTAAATGCTCATTTTTTGCACTGTATTAAAATGCGTCTGTTACCAGTTCAGGCATCCGAAAATAGGAAAAATACAAAATTATAATAAATACTAGTTTATACTTGTGTATGTTACCGAAAGCTATTTTAAACGTCTCTAGTTGTTTTCTCCAGGTTTTTCTAAATTTTCAAAGGTTACAAAAACTGTTTCTAAAATTTTTCCTTTTTTCTTAATTTGGGCCCCTTTCGTGGGAAGGGGGCAGAGCTCGGCTTGTGGGAGCAGTAGTAAGGTAGGGTGGGTTTATCTTTTTGTCCCACCCATTTTTTCAATCTTCCTCCAAAACATTTGCGGAGGGGATTTCCCCTCAAAGGGGGGGGGGGTGTTGGGGGTACTCCCCCAAATTTTTTTGGGGGTGAGGTTGGGGTACTCCCCCATAGTTTTTTTGGAAGGGAGGTTGGGGGGTACTCCCCCATAGTTTTAAGGGGGGATTGGGGGGTACCCCCATGGTTTCTTTTGGGGGGGGGGGTGGTGGGTATCCCCCGCAAAATTTTTGACCAACTTCACCCTCCCAAATTTTTTACTTACCCCCCATCAACTTTTGGCTACCCCCCCCCCCCCTGACCCCCCCAACGATTTTTGGACCCAAAGAGTTAGCTAAATTTGGCCGAAAAATGGTCCATTATTTGTAAAATGTTTCTGAAATTTTGACCTAAAATCGCTTTAAAACGGTGCAGAAACGCCTACAATGTTCAAAGCAAGCCTTATTTTGATGAAGAAAGGGCTACATTATAGAAATTTTTGCATTTTTTGGCCATTTTCAAAATTTCTGAGGTCCGAATTCTGGGGGGGGAGGATTGGGGGAGTAGCCCCCATCACATTTCGGAGGTCGGCCAGTCACCCAGACCCAATGTTCCAGGGAAACTCCCCAAAGTTTTCGGCCTGCTTCCCCCCCCCCCCCGAATCCTTTACGTACCCTCCAGGGTATTTTTATAGGGGGCGGGGGGCGGGCCCCCCGAAATTGACCTCTCCTCCCGAAAATGCCTTCCCCTCCGAAATCGCCCCCTCCCAGGATTTTTGCTTCCCCCCCCCCGGGATTTCTTAGAGGCCCAAATTTTTGCCAAAAATAGGCCAAGTTTCAAAAATATTCGGGCTTCGCCGGAGATTTTTTGTAAAAATAGCTATTTTTAGCTTAAATCCTGACATTTTTGAGCACGTTTTGCGCTTCACCATGCAAAATACGCCAACAAATACCATTTTTGGCACATTTTGCAAAAAATCTTCTCCCCCCCCGAAAATGTCTCCCTCCCCCCCGGGCCGGGCCCCCCCAGGAAAAAAATCCCTAAAAATACCCTGCCCTCCTCCAAGCTTCAGTTACTCCCACCCAACCCCCCCCCCCGGCAGTTACCTTTTTAGGCCATCTTTTGGATTTTCTGTAGTCCCAATACTTGGGGACGGGGGTTCCGGGGTGGGGCGGGGGTGCCCCCATCACATTTTCCGGGTCGACAACCAAAATTCCAAAGCTTTCCCTACTCCCAACTAAAATTTCCGATGAAACTGGCTTAAAGTGTTGATTTTTGCGAGAAATACACTCTTTAACTGTATTACGGTCTGTCTAAAGTTAAAATTACTTCATGGTTAGATGTTTTATCATTAGAAACGGCTATTTTTAGCATTAGATCGCGATTTTTGGCATAAAAATGATTTTTTTGGGCGAGTGTTGGGGGGTCTGGGAGGGTTGGGGTATCTAGAGAGGGCCCCAAAAATGTTGGGGGCAGCCACTTCAAATTCCGTTACACCTGTGAAGATCAGATATGGGAGAATGGAGTATGGCCTTCTTGTGGAGGGTCTCACAGGAGGCAAATTGTAGCCTTGTTCAAATATGATGGAGGGGCTGCCTGCCTAAAACATTTTGTTACCTTTATCCCAAATTGTCCTTAGATCGGCCACCTCCCCCCGAAGTTTTTGCAAAAACTTCGAATTTTTCCCAATTTTAAGCCAAAAAATTTAAAATTTTGAGGGTGGAGTCTGGAAAACTCGGGTGGAGATCTGGGATTTGGCAACTCGGGGGAGGGGTCAGCCCATAAAATTTCGAGGATGGATCGGGATTTGTCCATTTGGGGTGAGTCCCCCAGGTATAAATATTCGAGAAGCCTCCCTCGAAAAATGTTTTACCCCTCCTCCAAAAATACGTATATACTATTCGCGACCCCCCCCCCTCCTTTTAGCCAGAACTCCTCTTTACGACCCCCCCCCCCCCAATTTCTCGACAGCCACACCATAGGTTTAAACGGAGAGAGACCGAAATCAGGGACCCCCACAGATTCTCAGATTTCGGGCAAAACGTCTGGGCAAACGTGGGAAAAATAAAAAATTTAGGGGATGTTTGGCAATTTTTGTGTCTCCTACTCTATTTCGTTTGAGTTTAGTCGGAGAGGGGAATCGGACAAAATAGTTGACAAAGTTTATCCAAATTTCAACTTGTTTTAGCCAACTTACACCCATGATAACTTGGAGGGAGTGTACCCCAGGTATTTTTGGCCACCCCAAAAAACACTTCGGGGCACGCTCCCTCACCAGTTGAGTAAACTTTTGGCTTATAGCATTTATCGTAGGTGTAACGGAGATTTGAGGTGGGGGCTCCCCTCCAACATTGTTTTGGGGGGGGGCCAATTTGCAGACCCCCCAAGACCCTCCCCCAACCCTGTACTATCTCAGTAATAAACACTTTACGCCAAAAATTAGAACATTTTTGAAAATCTTTGTAGGATTTACCCTAACACGCCCAATTTTTGGCCATTTTTCGCCCCTTTTGGCGCGACTACCCCCCAACCCCTAAATTGGGGGGGGGGCGCCCCCCTCCCAAAAACGTTCTCGGGGAATGTTGACAACTAGCGAGCAGAGCATAGGTTTTGCACTGATAACATAGAGTGTGCCTAGTGGCACACTCTTATATTATGTACTCTTGATAACACCACAAAGCCAAAGGGTGTTTATGGGAAACCGATAGAATAACTTTTTTAATCTGTAATTTTAGAGTGTAATTCACAATTTACGCTTTTCTTGACTTAGCCTATGACTGCAAAAGATGTTTCAGAATTTTTGCTTGAGGCTGGTTTGGGCCATGTTGAGAAGAAAAAATTTGGTATGTTTGCCGCTTTACTATTTAAATATTTGTATCTTTGGCTTGCTTGCAAACGGATCCTTGATAGCAGTCTCCTGGAAACATGCTGCTTGCATAATGACTACACTGTATTTTTACCCAGAACTTTGGGAAGATTTAACAAATTTTCTCTTGAGTGACATTTGCCAAAACGAAACCAATATTTGTTTGTTTTTAGCTGTTTTAAAATCATTGGATTCTGCTGCCAGGCTTTATAGAAAGGTAACAGCAGGCGCAAAAGAATCGGAAAAAGAGTTTGTTGGTGGAAAGCGATTGGCCTACATGTTTGATTTGGATGTAATGGATGCGGTTACGCTTTTGGAAGCAATGGAGAAGCTTTCAGCACAGGTATGTATGTGCACGTATATATACGTGCTGAAAATGTAGGTACTTGGCAACTTGGCGAGAAAATATCGGCCGTTGGCCGTTGGCCGGCCAACGGCCAATGGCCGGCCAAGCCAACTGGCCGATATTTTCTCGGCCAACGGCCAATGGCCGGCCATTGGCTGCACCGGCCAATGCACAACACTAGTTGTTATCCCCTGTCTCTGGCTTAGGCCTTTCATCCCGCAGTAGTAGTGAACGAAAGTAGAAGAACTAAAGAAAATATTAAATTAAAATAACCTCCTACTAATCCCATAACCGAACCAGGAAACTCCCAACCGAACCGACCCTTGAATTGTCCCCCCAGGAGACCGAATAGCATCCGAAAGTGCTATTGTTACTAGCATTTCGGTCTCACCCAAAGACCGGAACCTTTGTGCTACTAACACCTTTAATCTAGTTAATTTAAACTGTTCAGTAACTTTCTCTATTAGTATTATATTGTCCTTGGTAAGGAGGACGAACAAAGAATTTTAGTCTACAAACACGAACACAAGCATATAGGGACCGCACGATAGAGTTTAGTAATAGGACTATAGTTAATTAGTCAGAAAGGGAAGAAAGAAAGAAACCGTTGAACTGAGTTAAAAGCGTCAGAAACCCTGTCCCTATTAATAATTATTATTTTGGGTAAATTGAGTACTGGCAACTCTGGCAAACCATACCTTGTTTGCCTGTAGTATCTCAATTGTGTTATTACCAATTGTTCATATCGAATACTGTTTGTAGTTCGTTTTACTTCTCTTACTCATTATAATAATCTCTACTATTGTTATTATTATTATTAAACTGTTGTGCCCTATTACTGGATTTGTCAACTAGGGCATAAGGATCAGATCAAGCTCGGATTCAGCTTCCCAGCACAAGTAAGTAACTAATCTGAACCCTTGGTCCCTGCAAAGACATCGCCATCAACGTTCAGAATCTTGATTTGATAATCAAGATCAAGAAACAGTGTTCTTTGATAAAGATTTGATTTATCAATCTCTGAAAAGCAAGTGTCGACCCCGCTTGCTATTGATATCCATCGAACCCCTGTCTTCATCAAACGGACTCACATAAAGACCCAAACCAGCCCAATGACTGCAAGGAATTCTCAGCGTTGGACACACCACCTCCTGAGGATCCTGTGCCTAAGTTTATCTCTACCGATAAACGCGTCAACCTTCCGTGTACTCGAAGTGGTTGATACCAAGAGTACATAATAGATAAGAGTATGACAGCTGGCAGCTTCTCTGTTATCAGCTGCAGGTACATGCTATGCACGCTAACGGCTGACCCCATACACAAACGTGTACCTAGTGACCCCCCCCACAAATCAGTACCCAGTACACGTTTCTGTACGTTCACTCGCCGTATCTTTACGTGTTAAAGCTCGAAAACACAACGCCTGCGAGCGTCTAATTTGTGTCTGCTTCGAGCTTTAGAACGCTAAGATAGCGGCCAAATTCGTTTGAAGTGAGCATACACGTTTGTGGGGGGGGTCAGCCGTTAGCGTGCGGAGCATGTACCTGCAGCTGATAACAGAGAGCTCGCGAGCTGTCACACTCTTATCTATTATGTACTCTTGTTGATACCCAGAGTCAGTCGTGATAGACTGTTACGGAACAAAGTCTTATTGGATCAAAGTTGGAATCCCAATCCTGCTCACTTCATTACAAATTTCAAAATTATCAATAAAATTTAGAGTAAAAGAAGATTGGGAGCTTAAGAGAAATCTCATGCATTCGAGATATCATCCTATGCTAATCTACGCTGTCGTTATCACGCTACTACAATTATGGAATGCCCAAAGGAATCTATTGTCGATAATTTAGACAACATCATAGCAGAAAGACCTTTCAATTGGTTTTGTCCACGCACTCACGCAGGAAATGGGAAAATTATCGTCTCGCGAGTAATGTCAGCTGCTAAACCTACCAGATAAATTTACCTCCCATGATCATTTAGCTATATATAGAATTATGCTGCAAAGCTACTGCTGTAAAGACAACGTCGAAAAACCAGTGGTGTTAAAGGCTTTATTGCATCTATTTGAAATGAACCACAATGGTAAGTAAGTAATAAAGATTAGATCAGGTCCTGTAAAGACTGCCATTTTTCCCCGACATTTGACTTAATGTTAAGTCAGTTTGACTTAATACGTGGAACGCTTTGCTTTAGAAAATTCTATGGTCTCAGCGAAAAAAAAGTTTAATTTTGTGTATAAATTTCAGATATCTGCTTAAATATTGGCATCCTGCATACCAATAAAGCTACAGGACCAAAACAGCAAGAATAGCTACGCAAAGAACGGAGTTCTAGAGTCTTGCTAAATGTTTAACGTCTATACACAAACAAATGGAATAAATTCTAAATTTCTGCTTAATTTGAGGCGCTAAAGCAATCAATAGCATTCTATATTACCTAAGATCAATTTAAAAGATAGGAATTCGAAAATGGTTGCGGGGACGGGGCCGCCGACCGCGGAGCTGGGCATGGTGGGTACCCGTTAGCGGATTGGGCTGAAGTTACTACCCACTTACAACTCTGGCACTGCCTGCCGTACATGGTTTCGATTAGTCTTGTATTTACATTTATTTTTAGGGTTCCAAGAGGTCTCAGTCGCTCAAATTGCTGGAAAATTGGAAATGCAAGACGGAGTTGAATTTTTAAACGTTTTAATGGAAAAGTTGAACGCAAAAAACAAAGGCGCGACAGGATTAGTTCTCATATAAGCTATATTCAACTTTGATGTTTCAGTCCATCATCCCAGATTCCATTGCCGTATAAATGCTCGGGAGTATGGTTTAAAGACCAAAAGACTCGCTCAAGACGTTTGTGGTGTTATCCCTACAAAGTCCACGACAGCAAATTATGCTGAGGTTTGCGCAAAGTTACCTGGGCTGTCTCTGAATGTGGGAGAAAGTCGGAAACATTACAACATTTACGGCAAAAAGTAATCGTGCTGGAAAAAGAAACAGATTCCACAAAGAAAAAACTATTGGAGCAACTAGACCAGCATTTGCTAGCTTTAGAATCCATTAAATTGCATTGGTAGAAATGGAATAATTGGTCAGCAAAAACAAAGCATTTTAGAATGGAAAAGGTAGAACAGAGTACAGTTAAACTAAATTCCTTTAATCCTTTTCACAAATGCAAAGATTTAATTTTAACTCTGCATGCTTTAAGTGTTTTAACCTTGCCGGGTTAAAAATGACAGGGCTAAAAGGAATAAAAATTGCAGAGTAAGCTTTATGCATTCATGGAAAGGGTTTAAAGAGTTAAACTTTAATTCCACTTTACCCTGCTCTTGAAATGAATACTAGAGCCATGGGTGGACGCTAGTGATGTGGTCGGGTAGGTAAAATCAATCCGATCTGCGATGCGGAGGCCGAATCGGTTCGGATCGGTAGGGCTGCTGGATCGGATCTGATCGCTTGAGTCAGTCGGATCGACGGCCCGCCTAGATCTTTCCACCTAATTCATTAAAGCCAACTATGTGTTAATTTAATTTCTTTCAGTTGCAGACACGACTTCAATTACCGCTTTGTTTCGTGCGTAACCAGCTGAATGCAATCTTTTCCTTCTACAAAGCTTGCTGATTTAAGTTTGAGTTTCTCATGGAAAGCAATTTGCGTAGTTTAACATTTAAGAAACAAGAAATTGTTTAATACTTAAGGTGGTGGTATCCTTTTGTGCAGTGCTTTTGTGGTGATTTTTTTGAAACGCTATAACTTTCACAATTTTGGGAGTTGCAAAGAGCTTTATATATCGTTTTAAAGCTTATTATCTGTACATTCACATGAGCTTACAGAACTGGCAAAATTAGAAAAAAATGGCAGAAATTTTCTCACATGCTGACATCTGACAGGCGGAATATAGACCAAAAGTTTTTGAACATCGATTTCTCAATACTGAAGAATCGGCCAAAAGTTCTTTTTGTGCCACGATATGTAGGACATATGGGCCGAAGGACGTTTTTTTGGATTTGGCTCAACAGGTCTTAACGGTCGAGAAAATCGGCCAAATGCACAGTAACACGAAATTTCGCAACTTCGCATTGAGTTTTCTTACTACTCAGTATGTTTTAGCCCAAACCAAGAAAAACGACCCTCCGCAGAAGTGCGAGTTTCGATTCTGCCGAAAATCTCCGGAATCCGTCGAGTAGTTTTTGAGAAATCGATGTTCGAAACAAAATAAACGCAGTTTTTGCCAAAATGGTTTTTCGGCCAAACCTCTAGCTGAAAGCAACAAAGTCCGGCTAATAGGCATTCATAAAATGTGCATTTGGACGATGTATCGATTGAGTATAACTAAACCAATTTCGTCCTTAACATGTGGCAGTAATTTTGAAAAAACTGATTTCTTCGAAAATGGCCATTTTTTGACCCTAAAAACAGTTTTTTGCTTATACTGACTTAACCACTGGAAATAGCTCAAAGGTTGTAAGAGCAAAAATGTTCATTTTCGAGTTCTCTTTCCAGCCATACCAACCAATCCCGTGTCTTGTCTACCTACTGGGAGCTTAAGGCCAAAAACCAAAACTTTCTTATCTTTGGCCTAAGAATACGGGACTGGTCCTAAAATGTTAAAGAGCACGGAAATAGGTTATTTCGTAAGTTTTAGCCCTTTGCGTAAAGGATTAAAGCCGTAGGAGTCAAAAATACCCGAAAGTAAACCAGCACCTTACACCCATGATAACTTGGAGGGAGTGTACCCCAGGTATTTTTGGCCACCCCAAAAAACACTTCGGGGCACGCTCCCTCACCAGTTGAGTAAACTTTTGGCTTATAGCATTTATCGTAGGTGTAACGGAGATTTGAGGTGGGGGCTCCCCTCCAACATTGTTTTGGGGGGGCCAATTTGCAGACCCCCCAAGACCCTCCCCCAACCCTGTACTATCTCAGTAATAAACACTTTACGCCAAAAATTAGAACATTTTTGAAAATCTTTGTAGGATTTACCCTAACACGCCCAATTTTTGGCCATTTTTCGCCCCTTTTGGCGCAACTACCCCCCAACCCCTAAATTGGGGGGGGGCGCCCCCCTCCCAAAAACGTTCTCGGGGAATGTTGACAACTAGCGAGCAGAGCATAGGTTTTGCACTGATAACATAGAGTGTGCCTAGTGGCACACTCTTATATTATGTACTCTTGATAACACCACAAAGCCAAAGGGTGTTTATGGGAAACCGATAGAATAACTTTTTTAATCTGTAATTTTAGAGTGTAATTCACAATTTACGCTTTTCTTGACTTAGCCTATGACTGCAAAAGATGTTTCAGAATTTTTGCTTGAGGCTGGTTTGGGCCATGTTGAGAAGAAAAAATTTGGTATGTTTGCCGCTTTACTATTTAAATATTTGTATCTTTGGCTTGCTTGCAAACGGATCCTTGATAGCAGTCTCCTGGAAACATGCTGCTTGCATAATGACTACACTGTATTTTTACCCAGAACTTTGGGAAGATTTAACGAATTTTCTCTTGAGTGACATTTGCCAAAACGAAACCAATATTTGTTTGTTTTTAGCTGTTTTAAAATCATTGGATTCTGCTGCCAGGCTTTATAGAAAGGTAACAGCAGGCGCAAAAGAATCGGAAAAAGAGTTTGTTGGTGGAAAGCGATTGGCCTACATGTTTGATTTGGATGTAATGGATGCGGTTACGCTTTTGGAAGCAATGGAGAAGCTTTCAGCACAGGTATGTATGTGCACGTATATATACGTGCTGAAAATGTAGGTACTTGGCAACTTGGCGAGAAAATATCGGCCGTTGGCCGTTGGCCGGCCAACGGCCAATGGCCGGCCAAGCCAACTGGCCGATATTTTCTCGGCCAACGGCCAATGGCCGGCCATTGGCTGCACCGGCCAATGCACAACACTAGTTGTTATCCCCTGTCTCTGGCTTAGGCCTTTCATCCCGCAGTAGTAGTGAACGAAAGTAGAAGAACTAAAGAAAATATTAAATTAAAATAACCTCCTACTAATCCCATAACCGAACCAGGAAACTCCCAACCGAACCGACCCTTGAATTGTCCCCCCCAGGAGACCGAATAGCATCCGAAAGTGCTATTGTTACTAGCATTTCGGTCTCACCCAAAGACCGGAACCTTTGTGCTACTAACACCTTTAATCTAGTTAATTTAAACTGTTCAGTAACTTTCTCTATTAGTATTATATTGTCCTTGGTAAGGAGGACGAACAAAGAATTTTAGTCTACAAACACGAACACAAGCATATAGGGACCGCACGATAGAGTTTAGTAATAGGACTATAGTTAATTAGTCAGAAAGGGAAGAAAAGAAAGAAACCGTTGAACTGAGTTAAAAGCGTCAGAAACCCTGTCCCTATTAATAATTATTATTTTGGGTAAATTGAGTACTGGCAACTCTGGCAAACCATACCTTGTTTGCCTGTAGTATCTCAATTGTGTTATTACCAATTGTTCATATCGAATACTGTTTGTAGTTCGTTTTACTTCTCTTACTCATTATAATAATCTCTACTATTGTTATTATTATTATTAAACTGTTGTGCCCTATTACTGGATTTGTCAACTAGGGCATAAGGATCAGATCAAGCTCGGATTCAGCTTCCCAGCACAAGTAAGTAACTAATCTGAACCCTTGGTCCCTGCAAAGACATCGCCATCAACGTTCAGAATCTTGATTTGATAATCAAGATCAATAAACAGTGTTCTTTGATACAGATTTGATTTATCAATCTCTGAAAAGCAAGTGTCGACCCCGCTTGCTATTGATATCCATCGAACCCCTGTCTTCATCAAACGGACTCACATAAAGACCCAAACCAGCCCAATGACTGCAAGGAATTCTCAGCGTTGGACACACCACCTCCTGAGGATCCTGTGCCTAAGTTTATCTCTACCGATAAACGCGTCAACCTTCGTGTAC